>MU225099.1:3383339-3426446 GCA_018584345.1 Thuja plicata
TTTAATTAAATTAAATAGGCTAGGGGAATGGGTTGATTGCAAGTGGGTATTTGATTTAGAGATTTATTTAATTCCTTTATAATTAAATACTATAGCCATGTTTGATTTTGATTTCATCTGATTGGTCGAAATTGATTTTAATTGTATGGCTATAATAGTTAATATAAATCAGTGATAAAAAACACCTAGGATATTAAATTGATTAAAAGAATTATGCCAAGTAGTAACAGGGTCGTTTGGACATAAATCAAGGGTATGATCACACTTAGGGCAAATAGGGTCTATAGTTGCGACAGACCAAATTCAGGTGGTTACATGTACAAGCCATGGTACCACTAGAAAAAGAAGCTGAAAATAGAGCTATCAAAGCTTGGATCTATAAAGGAGAAGACACTTCTAAACAAACTACTCCACCTTATGACATAAAACCTGAGCAGTATGGCAAAGGTCTATCCATTATGCAATGTTTTGGCTACAAAGGAAATGGTCCCATAGGTACAAATCATAAGAGATTGATTGCACCACTTGAAGCTATTGGTCGCAGAACACGTGACTCTACGGGTATAGGCTTCAAGAAACTCACATTTCAACTGGGGATAAATAAGTTTGTACCTCGAGAAGATAAACAACCAATACCTAAAGAAACATCTAAAACTGAAGAATCTGAAGACAGTTTTGATGAGGATAGTTTTCCTTATCCTATTCCTCTAGACCTGGTGGCATTCTTTGTTGAGCTAGATGACTTTATACCGCATGTCAGTACAGTAGAAACTGACAGTGACTTTGATGACACCACTTCACTTTCTGCATTAACCTATAAGGAGTGGAAAGAAATACAAACTATAAATCAAGGTCATCAGGGTGATTTATACATACCACCACACTTTCAAGAATAGTTTGAACAAGAATCCCAGTCACTTCTCACTACACAAGAGGCATTTGATACTACAAACGCTAATGAGGTACCTAAGTCAAAAGGTGCTCATCTGACCATAGCAGAGGTTCTAGGTAGAACTCATCCCAACTGGGGACAAAGGGTTGATTTCACTCATGTTCTTGAAATGATGCCTAATGATGAAATGGACTCTCATGAATATGAGTTTGATATCTTGTCCTATGGCACCTCTGACAGAGATACAGATACAGTTCACACATATGAAAACCTTCTTGAAGTAGGTGAAGGGTCTAGTATAAGGTCAAACGAGTCTGACTCCATAGATGTTAACATGTTGTCTACTACGGTCGCTAGGAATCAAAGGAATTTGACTATACCTCTGGATGAGATCGCTTTAGGTCTCGACTTGCTTGTCCATGCTTTTGATGATTATACCATGAACGGACTTGAACCCATCACTTCTCTTTCACTTCACCATCTCAAGCTTATAGACTGGAACTCTACCTCCCCATCTAATGAAGTCCTTACGTTCTAGAACAATTACGCTATTGCCTGTTACCTACACGCTGTCGAACCTGTAATGTCCTCCACTAGAAAAGAAAGTGTCAACATGACTGAGGCTAACATCAAGTATCTTAGTCACAAAATCAAAAGAAGAAAAATAGGCGCTCTGATGGTGAAAACCACATTGTGGTAGTATCAGAGCCTAAAACTATCAAAATAAAAGACATATCAAAGGGTGAAAACCTCTTTGAGGCGCTAAAGGATGAGATACTTGATGTGCTTCCAAGTCATTTTGAGGAAAGATCATCTGTGCTTATTGAACCAACTCAACCAATCAACTTAGGTATAGAAGTTGAACCTCAGATCATTCATTTGGCACAATCATTATCCGAGGTAGAAAGAGAGGAATTCATTACATTCTTAAGGAGCAAAAAGATAAACTTTGCATGGAAATATTCATAAATGCTAGGATTAGACCCTAATCTAATCATGCACCATTTGTCCATTGCACCAGGCATCAAGCCCGTCAAGCAGATGTTTCAAAAAATGCATCCACATGTAGCTCTACTTGTCAAAGCTGAACTGGAGAAACTTCTTAAGGCAGTGTTTATTAGAGTAATTGACTATGCAGAATGGGTCTCTAACATTGTTCCAGTATCAAAACATGATAAATCTATATGAGTCTGCATAGACTTTGGAGAATTGAATTTGGCATGTCGTAAGGATGACTTTCCATTGCCCAATATTGATATGATTGTAGATATGACAGTATGGTATGAAATGTACTCACTAATGGATGGTTTCTCTGGCTACAACTAGATAAAAATCACGCCAGAGGACCAAAAGAAAATTGCTTTCACATGTGCATGGGGCACTTTCTGTTGGAATGTCATGCCCTTTGGACTCAAAAATGCTGGAGCTATATATCAGAGAGCTGTCACTACTATATTTCATGACATGATGCATAAAAAAATGGAAGATTATGTGGATGACACCCTAGCTAAGAGCATGCACTGAGGGAAACATCTTGCGGATCTAGGTCCTATTCTAGATCGCATGGAATAGTTCAGTCTAAGGCTCAATCCTAAGAAATGTGCATTTGGTGTAACATCTGGAAAATTTCTTGGCTATATCATCTCTACCAAAGGAATTGAAGTTGATCCTGTGAAAGTACAAGCTATCATGGAAATGCCGCCACCAAAGAATATCAGACAAATGAGAGGACTTCAAGGCTGACTATAGTCTATCCAGTGCTTTATCTCACAACTGGCAGACAAGTCACAACCATTCACCAAGGCTTTACATAAAGGTGTGACTTTCCAATGGAACAAGGAATGTGATGAAGGGTTCACACAAATCAAATAGTATCTTATGAACCCGCAAATCTTGATGTCTCCTATTCATGGGAAGCCGCTTATACTTTACATCTCTGCTACAGATGCATCATTGGGTATCATATTTGCTTAAGAAGATCAACACAACAAAGGAAAGGCTATCTATTACATTAGTAGATCTCTGGTCTCATATGAAACAAAATATTCTACTATAGAGAAGGCTTGCCTTGTAGTGGTATTTGCTTCACAAAAACTGCGGCACTACATGTTGGCTCATACTACATGCCTAATTGCTAAAATTGATCCTCTGAAATATTTGATTAGTAAAGCTACCCTCACAGGGAGACTAGCTAAATGGGTCATGCTTCTCAGTGGATTTGATAATGAGTATGTAGAAAGGAAAGTCATCAAAGGGCAAGCGATTGCAGATCAATTGGCAGAAGCACCTCTAGTAGATCATTGACCATTGCACATTGAATTCCTAGATGAGTCCATCTTACTTCTCACACATCGATCTTGGACTATCTTTTTTGATGGTTCATTTACCCAACAGGGGTCAGGTGCTGGGATATTGTTCATTACACCTCAAAGGTACTCTTTACCAAAATCATATAAGATTTTGTTTCCTTGTACAAAAAATATTGCTGAGTACAAAGACTTAATGAATGGTATGAAGATCGCCCATGAGTGGTGAGTAGACAAACTCAATGTCCTTGGAGATTCATAGTTAGTCATCAATCAAGTAAATGATATCTATCAAACAAAGGATGACAAGTTTGTGCCTTATAAATGGTTGGTTGATGACCTCAAAAATTATTTTGTTCACATCACATTTCAACAAGTTCCAAGGGTAGATAATAAAGTAGCAAATGCCATGGCTACTCTTGCTTCCATGCTACAGATTCCAGAAAATGATTTTCAACATGAATTCCTAATGGAGACATTATGCTACCCAGCCTATGATTCCCTTAATTCCCAGATGATTTGTTCTATCATTGGACATGGCTCATCTTGCTACCATCATATCTTTTCCTACCTTCATGACCAGATTGTTCTAGACACTTACACTCGGAATGAGAAACGTCGCTTAATTCATAGTTCTTCATGGTTTGTCATCATAGCTAATGACTTGTATAGGCATGGTCTAGATGGTACCCTTCTTAGGTGTTTAGAACCTGTTGAGTCCAAATGTGCATTAGTAGAGGTGCATGAAGGCATCTATGGGTCTCACTCTAATGGCCTGACATTGGCCCGTAAACTTATTAGAGTTGGTTACTATTGGCTAGATATGGAAAAAGAAGCTACACAGTTGTCTAAGTCTTGCAAACAATGTCAACTACATGGTAATCCGATTCATGCTCCAGCCAAGGACCTTATTCCCTTCATTACTTTCTAGCCATTTCAACAATGGGCCTTTGACTTGGTCAGTCGGATTTATCCCTCATCCTCAAATGGACATAAGTTCATAATCACAGCTACAGACTATTTTTCCAAGTGGGTGGAGGCAGTCCCTCTCACCATTGCCAATGGAAAATCAGTAGCTATGTTCATTCTCAACTACATCATCTGCAGGCATGGTGTACCCTCAGTAATAATCACTGATAATGGGGGGCAATTCAAAAACAAGGATTTGATAGAACTATGTTCTAAGTTTAAAATTGTTCAGCATTGGTCTTCCATCTATTATCCTTAGGGTAATAGACAGGCAGAAGCGTCCAACAAGATAATCCTTAAATTTTTGTATTGCACAGTGCACAAATTCGGATGAGATTGGCATCTTTGGATCAATCCAGCTCTCTGGGCATACAGGAAAAGCATAAGAACACCAACAGGGGGTACTCCCTATGCTTTGGTTTATGGATCAGATGTTTTTTTACCAATTAAGGTTGAGATTCCTTCTCTGCGAGTCTCCCTGAAAGGCCTCATTACTGATGAAGATAACAGAATATCTCGGCTACTTGATGAACGTTGACAAGTGGCATTCTATCACCTTAGAGAATAATAGAAAAGGATGTCAAAGAGCTATAACAAGAAGGTTAGACCAAGGGATTTCCAAGCGGGTGACCTCATCGTGAGGGAGAACCCTAAGAATCAACAACATCAGATCCAGAAAGGGAAATTTGAACTAAATTGGCTTGGTCTATATGTTGTCACTATAGTGTTTGGGTTTGGTACCTATCAAATTTCTACTACTGAAGGAGAACAAATTAAGGAGCCCATCAATGCTTTTCATCTAAAATGGTTCTACAACTAAGACATCTTCAGTGTGCTCCTATATATTGTAAAGTCCTAAAAAATTTCTAAAAATTTGAAAAAGTCCTAAAAAAATTCTAAAAATTTGAAAAAGTCATGAAAAAATTATCATCTTAGTGAAAACCTAGCAATAGGCACTTTGATGTATCTCCAAAAAAATCATATATTCCAAAAATACAAAAAAAAAAAATATTGGTACCATTGATGAAAACCTGGCAAACAGGCGTCATGGTAGCAAAAAAATAATTTCTGCCAAGAAGGTGAAAACCTAGTAAACATGTGCCTCTTGTTCCACATTGCTATATCTATCACAGCACCTCTTGGCTTTATGCATTTTCTTTCCTACATTGTTGCTTTCCTATTTTCCTACTTGCATTTGTTTTTCCACATGCTTTCAGTTTCCTGTCAAGACACCAACTTACATGGATTGCAACTGGTCATACTCTCGGACAACACTCCTGGTCTAGGGGGCACTATCCTATCACCTTTTGGGATCTACTTCATGACATTCACTAGTGGTTCTCACTACGTCTGCATAATATCGCTTAGCTTATACTGAGTTCTCTTTCCTTGATAATCTCCCTAACATCAGTCACTAGTGGTTCTCACTGCGTCTGCCTACTGATGTCTAGCTAGTCCTATGATCTCTTCACTTCAAAATCTCTCTCGCATCAGTCACCATTGGTTCTCACTTTGTTTTCCTACTGTCACCATACTATTGAGATTGCTCACATCTGTTCTAGTTGGAGTTATACTCATTGCTCTATCTATTGATACTCGGTCTTGGCCATTCTTTGCTTTAGTTTGTACATATCTTTCGGTCACTTTTGTGACACTCTGGTTCCTTTGTGAACCCTCCTTACTTGACACTGATTCAGTGCCATATGCCTGGGGGCATCCAAATCTAGTTTTTCCTCGCAACATACGTCAAGTCAGTCATCGTAACTTGGGGGAATAGGTCCCCCATTTGATCACATATTTGTTTTACACCTGAGTCAGTAATCTTGTCATTTCGGAAGGACAACACTCTACTGACACAAACTAGTATTTCTCAACACCACCATAATCAGTGATTTTTAACACTATCTTTGGACACATCTGTATTTTTTCAACACACATCAGATATATCAAACATAAACATCTATCGATAACAATCAAACACAATGCACTCACAATCACAATGGTGTTTTTCAACACCCCTATACACATACATATTCGAAAACTTTGAAACTGGCTGAGTTATGATTAAATATTTCTTTGTATGTTCTCTGTTCTCATGAATTTCATTGATATTTTCTTTGTCTACTGCTTGTTGGTGTAGTCCCAATGATCCAGCAACGTCAAATAAATAGGGTGTACTCTTGCAACATTAACTGGAAACAATGTTCGGGTCATCTTGGATTTTTGTGCCCTGGTGCTTATGTTCATCTCCTACATTTTATCCGATGAAAGTCATATTCATATTCTTATAGTTGCAGTGGCACCAGTAAGGATTGTATCGACTCTGATGTTCCAAAATGCTCAATAATGATGATTATACGATGGGTCTCACAACCATGTCCTAGGTATTTCATCTAGAATAGGATTGCATTTTCATTCTAGACTTGCATTGTGGCAGCAATTCGATGTTCACTTCATTGCGTTCTCCTAGATTTGTACATTAAGAAGTTCTTCTTCAGCATCCTGGCTTCACCACTCCTGCTCAAGTGTTTGATCCTCTCTCTTTCTCTTCAATTCCAACTGCTTTGAATTGGAATCTAATTTTAAAAAGTGTTCAATTTTCAGGATCGAAATCAAAATCTGACACTTCTATATAGCTCAAAATCGCATTTTAAAATTTTTGGGACCGACATGATTGAACGCTTGTGCTGTCGACTTTCTAACGTCACTTTCTTGTCAGAATCATATCTTGTCATCATTTTCTCAAATCTAACCTTTTTCCTCAAAAGTCAACTTTGGTCAACTATGGTCAACCCTAGTCAGACTTGGTCAACCAGACCTCAAAATCGCTTGAAAGTGATTCTGAATCTTCTGAATTCTTCCATAATCTATTTTGAGTTCTTCTTAATCTCTAATTCAACATCTATCTATGATTTTTCGTTCTCCATCATCATTATAACGTGTCATCCTTCAATTTTTCTCCCGAGGGGGCAGGATGATTACATCATTGAATCTATTCTAATCAATCTGATCTAATTTTCAAAAGTCCTCATTGCTAGGGGCATCTCATCACTTGGGGCATGTTTAGTTTTTCATACCTCATGGTCAAAATTGGATGTTCCACGACTTTCAATCTGTAGGGGCATCTTTGTTCCTTACATCTCATCATTTATTAGGTACCAAGGCATTCTAACCCAGATCCCTGAGGATCAAGCTTCATTCTAGAGATTATTCTCAAAATCTCAATCTATTAAGTATCTGAGCAATCTAACTCAGATTCTTGAGGATCAAGCTTCATTCTGGAGATGATTCTTGAAAACTCATCTATTAGGATTTGGGGCAATCTAACCCCGACTCCTGAGAATCAAGCTCCGTTCTAGAGATGATTCTAAATCTCTATTGACTATCTTTTGGGATAGGTATCGAGGCATTCTAACCCTAACTTCTGAAGGTTGAGCCTCGTTCTGGGGATAATCTTGTGAAAGATATCAATCTAACCTGTGTCTGGGAGATCTAACCTAGATATTGGGGGACTAAGCTTCATTCTGGAGATATTCCTAAAACCTCTATTGACCATCTTTTTGGACAGGTATCGGGGAAATTTAACCCTGACTCCTGAAGTTTGAGCCTCATTCTGGGGACAGTCTTTTGAAAGATATCAATTTATTAGGTATCAGGGCATTCTAACCCAGATCCCTGAGGATCAAGCTTCGTTCTGGAGATGATTCTCAAAATATTAATCTATTAGGTATTAGGGCATTCTAACCCAGATCCTTGAGGATCAAGCTTCATACTGGAGATGATTCTCAAAATCTTAATCTATTAGGTATCGGGACAATCTAACCTGGATCTCTGAGGATCAAGCTTCGTTCTAGAGATGACCCTAAAAAAATTTACTTGACCAGTGTCTCGGCAACCTAACCTAGACTTTGGAGAGTTAAGCTCTGTCCTGGAGATGGCTTTGAAATCTTCATCAATCGATCTTTACATCATCAATTGTTCAAATCTATTCTTCTGTGCTTCAGGCATCAGACTATTCTTTGAATCAATGAGTTGCTCACACATCAATTCAAAGAGGGGCAAAATGTAATACCCCAAAATTGGCATCTTGCAACCCTAACCAATTTTGTTGCATTTGTCACTCTTCTAGATCATCAAAGTCCTATTGTACTAGGCAATTCTGAGTTTTAACTTACTCTACTTGACCTGAGTGTCAGATGTAGAAAATCCTAAATCTGCATTAATCATACATTATATTTAATTCTTAAATATCAATTGGCTAAACAGACCTTATGATCGAATTAATTTAATTATAAAGTCCTAGCACTTTAGTTAAATTAAATTCACCCCTTTTAGCTAAAACACATAAAAAGGAATTAAATAATATTTAATTATTAAATAAATATCCTCATTTCAATGATTGAATTTAATTATTTAGATAATTGAGAAAAACACATTTATGAGGTCATATTTATTTAATTAATTAAACATTCTCTCAAAAATCTTATCTTCAGTTCAGAAATCGAAACTTTGAATTAATTGTGATGTAAAGAGAAAGAAAACGGTTAAAATCAAATAAAACAGTTAAAATCAAAGAAAGAAAACAGCTTAAGCAAAGGGAAAAATAATTTATTGTTTTCTTTTAAAGAAAGCTTTCTATTTTAAACTGGCTTTTCTATCTGTTTTATATCAAAAAGAAAAGTTTCTATTTTGAACAACCTCTGAGTCTATAAAAGAACTCCCATTCCTCATTCAAACCCCTTCCTGAATTTCTAGTCATATGCATTGTTAGAATACTGAATTGTTGCTACATTCTTAGTTCATAATCTCATATAGAACAATCTCATTTTGCAATAGATTAATTTCAATTTCTAGAATAATCTCATTGAAATCATTGCATAGTTTTAATCTCATTTCTAGTTTAAATGGATCATTTAGATTAAGTTTGCATGTTTCATTTCTAGATTAATCATTGCATTGCATTCATGGAAGCACAAATCCTTCATTCTAGATTGGTCTATGGTTGTGAGATTCTCGTTCGGAGAGCTATTTTTGAAACCCCATCTAGATAGAAGGCAATAGGTCGAATCATACAAACAGCCAAGATGAGTAATCTCATATTCATTCTTGTGTGTATCTGATGAACAAGGACTATGTTTAAGTGTATGGTTGATTAACAAGGCCAAATCTACCACATACAGTAATTAGGGTTAGTATTTAATTAATGTTATGATTTAACAAGGTGTATAGTTAGGATTCATTTTGGATTCAATTAGGACTAGATTTTGATGACCTTATGGCAAGACATATTTTCAATTAGTGCCAAAACACTTATTCATCACAGAGTTGACTAAGATAGCAGTGTAACCCAAGAAGTGGCAGTGTCGACCGAGAAGACAGTGGTAATCAGTATTACCCGAGTGATCAATGTGGCCCAAGTACATAGAGTAGCTTGAGTGTCAGAGTTTAGTATGTTTCCTGAGTGATAGCATAATGCCCGAGTGCCAGTATATTGCCCGAGTGGATCATTGGACCCGAGTAATATTTTTGGGCCGATATAGCTTATATTATATGGAAGCCGACTTACTAATGACATGTAACTGATTGAATGCTTGAAGATGTTAAGTTGATCACCGAAATGCAAAAAGATAATGCAATACATTAAATCAGTTAATGGATTTTATTTTCATTTATGTCAACTTGATATAATATAATCAGTTATAATCAAAGTGTCAAAGACTTTAGAGAATCAAAGAGATAAATATTATGCTTTCAGTTATGCATAAAATACAAGCATTCACTAAGAGACTTCAAACACCGACGGCTAGTGGAACCCAACAGACAGAGATCATCAAAATTTAAGGCAAAGTTATGCCCGAGAAAAGAAACTGATGAGCATTATTGAAGAGCAGAATCACAAGCATTACTGATGGCCATAATTACAGTGTTAACTGATGAGCAAAACTTTGCAGTGAAGCCTGAAGGACAGACAACCCCAATGGAGAAGTCCGAGGAGAATTGGTTGTTATCATTGTTTTCATTGATAAGATAAAGCCAGAGATAAGTAAAGGATTTAAAGTTGTTTTATCTAGTTGGAAAGAATATTTCTATGAGATAAAACAAGATTTTTTCTTTAAATCAATATTAGTTAAGATTGCGGATCACTCCAAGAACAAGAAAATCAAGAAGAGATAAATGGTGATATCATGTCTATAAAGAGACAACTTAATTCATTATGAATTGAGGTGATTGAATGAAAAAGAGAATTCTAGAGAGAAACTCATGGAGAACAAATTCATACAGTCCTAATCAATCAAGCTAAGGAAAGAGCTAAAGATTTATGCGGACACCGAGCAATAGAGCACAACATCACTGAGGAGAAACAAAAGTGGAGCAAAGGTATTGATCTGATTGGTTTAATGAGCTTACAATAGATCTGAAAATCTATAAGTATAAGTTGTATATGTGAACAGATCATATTGTTTCAGTTTAACCATTGATTCAGAAATTCTCTTAACCCAGTGGGATTTAAATATCCTTTCTATATTGAGATACATCCCAAGGAGTATCAAAAAGTTTGATCATGAAGATAGCATGAGATTCCAGATACCATTTGACAAACCAGGGTTTGGTCATAGAAGGTAGCATAGAGATGCCCGATATCAAGTGACAAAACTAATCTTTTAAAATCTCTAACAAGGTAACACTTAACAATGTGTTTGTAACCTTTAACATGGTTGGCTCTTCACTGAGCTCACTTCAGAGAGTAAAAATTTTGGGTTACCGGTCCCAAGTGGTTTTTCCCTTAATAGGGTTTCCATGTTAAAAATCCATGTGTCAATGTGTTTATGAGTCATTACTTTAGTTTTTTGCATTACACATAACTAATTTGGATTGATCAGTATACACTAAGTTATTTACTATTTTTTGGTAAATTGAAAGACTGCTATTCGGTAAACATTAAGAATAAGGTTTAACAAAGCACTCCGAGCAGTAGTTATTTGATAAGAATATTTAAGGCATTCATCTTATAGGACTAAAGATAACTAGAGGCTTAATATTGTGGTACTAAGTTTTTGGGTTGATTAATTGGAATTTTTTTGAGCCCACTGATTCACCCCCNGATTCCCCCCCCCCCCCCCTCCCCCCTCTCAGTTATTACTAACACTTAGAGTTGCATTTGACTTGGATAAGGTATAAATATAAAGTATTTTGTTTATCCAAACATGAATGAATATGTGTATAGAATTTTGCATGTGAATATTAAGTGGCATATTGTCTAAAAGGCTACAACAGTATAAGGAACAACAGAGACTCATCCATCATAGTCAGGTAATTAGTTTTATATAATTGGATCTTATTCAGCAATTCAAATTTGCATTGAAGATCATCTACTGGTTCATCCTAATAGGTGCATCAGAAAAATCCTCTAACAAGGTGGACCTAACAGTCCTTTACAAATCTCCTAAATGAGTTTCATTACTTGATTATATTGTACTAAATCCTTTCACAAGATGGACCTAACAGTCCTTATTGCTCCTAACAAGGCAGGCCATCAGAAGTGGTCAAGTGTAAGCTTTAATGGGATAAATTTATACTGCATTAATAAATCTTGTGGGTACCATCCTCACCCCAATTTTACTTTCTATTTGGAAGGTTTCTGGGTAACCAAATATTGTGGATGTTTTATTGCTTTTCATTTCATGCATGTAATTAGATTAGATAATCTAATAAAGGATTAAAAGGGTTAATTTTTATTGGTTCCTAATTCACNCCCCCCCTCTCAGTCAACTTGAATCACCATATTTCCAACAATTGGTATCAGAGAAAAAGGTTCTCTTAACAGAAGTTTAACAGCTTGAGCAAAGATCAGAGGCAATGGAAATATAGAGACTGGAGAAAGCCATTGAAAATGAAAAGATAGATCTACAAGTGCCCATGATCATATCAAGAAACTCAAGGAGTAGCTCTCTCTTTCCCTGAAAAAAATAAAATATTTAGCAGTGCAGATGAATGACAAAAGTTACATAGAAGAAATAATTGAACACTTATGCAAAGAGAGAAGTTATGAAGAAGAAGATGCAGCAATTGAAGACCTACTTGCAAAGAATCTCAATTTACATGAAGAAGAGAAAATTGAAAAGAGAACTAGAAATTCATTCAGTCAGACTATGTGAAGTCATGGAACAAAAGAATCAAGCAGAAAATGATAGAGAAATGGAACGAGAAGATAGAAGTTTGTTGAGTACAAGATTAGAGGAAAAAGAAAATGAAATCCATCATTTATCACTTCAACAAGCAGATATGATAAATCAACTCAATAATCAAGAATATATCAATCTGAGGAAAAAAAATGAAAGATTGCATATTGATCTCAATAGTGAAAAACAAACCAATGAGAGTATGATGGATTGACAGGGAAGCATGGATCAGTTTACAGAGAAAACTCAACTCAAACATCATGGACAAATTGGATTAGGTTATACTGAACAAGGTGAATCCTCACATCAAGGAACTCAAAAGAATAGAAAACCTACTTGTAATCATTGTGTCAAGTTAGGGCACACAGCAAACATGTGTTGGAGAAATGGAAAATCAAAGTTTAAGGGTAAATGCTACAAATGCAACAAACATGGACATAGGGCAAGTGAATGCACTGAGAAACCTAAGTTTGAAGTAAAATGTTTCAAGTGTAACAAACAAGGTCAAAACCAGTAAACAACTCGGTCATCTAATAAATAATTTCATGAACAGAGAAAAAGCGGATACTGGTTTTGAGAAAGGAAAAGAAAATGTTTCTAAAATCATAACTCAGATGAGTCAGCAATGGGTAAGAAAATACCCTGAGAGTTCAGATCAAAACAATGAAGGATTGAATGTCACCCAAAGTAGTGAATTGGGTGGATCTACCATCTCTGAATAAACATGTAAGGAGACTACTAGAACTATGCATACAAGCCATCGTGCATCAGTTCTAGACATGCTAGCAAGTCCAAATCAACATATTGATGCACGAGGACATATTATAGTTTCAACCAAGTCAAGATCTCAGTAACACCCAAGTTACATAGGCTTAACTGATTTAAGTAGGGTTGTATGGTTTTGAGGGTGCAGAAGTTAGTTCTTGTCGAGCTTCATTCCAAGCTATGTCAGCTACCATGTACGGAGCATTTAATGAAAACTCAATGGTAAAATATCTTATAAAAGATGAATTGCAAGTGTTATTATTTACAAATATTTTAGTTTGCAGAGTGATTCAGTGTCTTAAGAGATTCAAAGTGTATCTATATTTGAAAGTTTTAAGTTGCAAAATTTTATCATACCTCCAAGCATTATGGCATCTACATCTACCAGCAAGGTTAAGAAAGGATCTAAGATGTTGGTTAAGAATTCTATTTGCGAACCTCTGAAGTTTAAGCTTCATCTAGCAGTTGCAGAGGAGATAGACCTGATGGGAGCTCATTCCCTAATTCCTCCAAGGGTATTGTTGATCAAAAGAATTTGAGCCTTCTATCATTGCACAACTCAACAGCTAGGGACATTGGAAATAAAGAATGCATATGATAAACGTTCTGAAGCCATAAATCTGAAGCCAGAACATAAACACCTAGAAGTCAGTGGTTTGACTCATATCATGCATATGCCACATAATTTTCAGATTATGTGGATTAGGTTTATTTTGAGTCGTGTTCATGACATGCAGCTATGGCTGGAGCAACCAGTGAAGATTACCAAGACAATGGTACACCGTGTTACATGGTATCCTATGTTGGACAAGTCTAAAGCTACTGAAACCCTAGCCCGGGATGACCTAGCTAAGAAGACTCTTGCCGAGTGGGATGGAAGAGGCATGAGAATAAATGGAGTAACTAACATAAAATTGAATTTTGGGATTCATGTTATTTCTCACAAAATCTACAGTTCTAGCCGACCTACCAACATACCATGTGAGGGTGTGGACTTTGCATACAAGGTGGTCAAGAATAACCTCTCATTCAACCTTGCTGAATTACAGGTCATCCAATTGAGAAAGAAAATGGAAAGCATCTGGGCATCAAAGACCAATCCATGTAAGTTTGGTTTACTTCTGGTCTGCATATTCTTTTACATTCAGAATTTTTTCCCTTCTAAAGGCACAATTTTTTGGAAGAAGGACAGACCCATAATATATCAGATAAATGATTTCATAGCTGAATTAGGAGACAATTTTGAGAGCATCATGGATGCATATTTTGAGGAATTCAGACAGAAGATGCAGAATAGGTATAGAATTCCTAAACAATTGGTTGTAGACCATAAGGATGATGTTTGTTTCCTAGTTGACTCTGATAAAGTATATGTTCAGGCAGTCAGACCTAGGGTTGCATGGGTGAAACCTCTTACATATGAGGTTAACATAGATGAGACCAAGAACATCATTGAAGCTCTTT
This sequence comes from Thuja plicata, assembly GCA_018584345.1. Lineage (NCBI taxonomy): Eukaryota > Viridiplantae > Streptophyta > Pinopsida > Cupressales > Cupressaceae > Thuja > Thuja plicata. The sequence continues at coordinate 3,397,916 of MU225099.1, forward strand.
TGAATGAGCCTGTTGACCCCAAAGCACCATACTTTGGTACATATGAAGAAACCGAGAGCATACTTTTAATAAAGATTGAGATTCCTAAGATTCTGAAAAGAGGAAAGAAGAGGTTAGAAAAGTTTGGAAAGAAGTATGGAAAGACTTCAGACTCTCCTCCTTCTATCTTAGTAAGCAAAGAAGATGAAATTAATATAGAAGATGATGTATTTGAAAAGGAAGAGGAAGAGGTAGAAGAAGAGCCTCCTAAGAAGAAAAAGAGGCTAGCCCCAAAGAAAACACCTAAGGCCCCTACCCCTATCCTCACTACCAGCAAACCCAGAAGATATAGGAGGAAACTCATATTGCCTAGGGAAGATGAAGATGGAGATGTCACATTTAGGAAGCCCCCACCTACCTTTGAGAATAAAATTTAAGACCTTATCCAATCCTAAGTACAATGGAAAAGGAAAGGAAATAAACACTAATGATATTGATCTTGAGAAATACATTGTGATTCCAAATTGGGATCTATCCAATCTAATAGTAGAGTAGATGGATACACTAGGGGAGCTATGGAAGAAAAGAGCTACACAACAAAAGCTCTGAGCAGAAAAGAAGAGAAACAGAGTGTTGGAGAACATAAAAGGTATATTCCTAGATGCACTAGAAGTAGAAGTAAATGAGAGTAATTCTATTATGGATCAACTTGTAGACATAGTCCACAAGTTCAATAAATATTTAAGTGGTAAAGAAAAACTACTACAGAAGGCAAAAAGGAAGTTTGAGAACAAAATTCTAGAGAACGTTGCAAGCAAGATTGCAATTGATCAAGTAAAGATAAATTCTCTTATTAGCTCTCTAGAAACTATAGTAAATAATGTTATTTCATTATTTGTAAAGTTAAGTGATACTTCAAACTTCACAATGGAAATCAAGACAAAGCTGACAAAGTTAGACACAAATCCGAAGGAAAGTGCAAATCAGTTGGCACTTAACCCGAGTACAAGTTCATCACACTTTGTGAAAATTAAGTATTTGACAGACATGCAGGATGAATTACTAAGGGAAGATGCAAGGACAAAATAATCTCTCACAGCTATGCAGAACCAACTCCTTGCACACATGGATGTAATGCAGAAGCATATAGCTCATGCCAAGACTCTTATTCATGACAACAAATTCTCACTTGTTGAGCTTATGATGGAGCTATCAACAGAGATACAGATAGAGTTGCACATCCTGAAGGTGTTATAGGATAATTGGGACAATACTTTGTCTCAGATTTTGAAGATACATAGTGATTTCCTATCTTATTTTGGTATTACCATATAGATATATTTTGGAATTTTTGTCAAAAACAAGGGGGAAATGTATATAGGAAGATATATATATGGAAATACATGTACAGAAGTAGAGAAGATATATATATATATATATATATATATATATATAAGTGTTAGAAAATAATTTTGAAAAATAAAAAAAGATTCAGTTGTAACGTAGTCACAAAACTATTGTCAAAACCCGAGCAAGTAACCAAGCATATGGTAAGGGGTAGTTTTGACTCATAATTTTAGCAGTTTTTGAACATGATAAGTGTTGTTGGTCACTAATGCCAAAGGGGGAGATTGATGACCTTATGGCAAGACATATTATCAATTAGTGCCAAAACACTTAGTCATCATAGAGTTGACCGAACCAGCAGTGCAACCTGAGCAGTGGAAGTGTCGACTGAGCACACAATGATAATCAGTATTACTTGAGTGATCAATGTAGCCTAAGTACATAGAGTAGCCCGAGTGCCATAGTTTAGTATGTTTCCCGAGTGATAGCATAATTCCCGAGTGCCAATATATTGCCCGAGTGGATCATTGGACCCGAGTAACAGTTTTGGGTTGACTTAGCTTATATTATTTGATATTAATTTATCTAATGGAAGTTGACTTATAGTTAAATTTTGTTATACCCTGCATACTCGTTCCTACATTTTGTAGGTAAAATGTTGGGTCCCCATTTTTTATTTTTGCCTTGTTTTCTTTTTCTTTTGTTTTCTTCTGGCCTTTGCTTCTGCAAGGGTCATTTTCTCTGCTTTTTGGTTTTCCTTCCTCCAGGACCCGGTCTCAAAGTGTTTTTGTCTTCTATGTCAGCCGAATTTCTGGACTCCAGGATTCTTTGTCACCATTTCCTCTTTAGCTAGAGGGTGCGGTTATTTAGAATCCCTGGGCCCAGAGTTTGGAGGGTTTGCCTTTATCGGGGTTCATAGAAGGAAGCAACATGTTTTTACCCTAGCGGTATAAATAAGGATTCACCTGTCACTTTCACATTTACCGTGAACAAATTACCCAGAGAAATCCCAGAGCGATTAAGGTGATTAAACAGCTATCTAAGTGCAATTTTCTCTCGGTGTTTAACAGTGCTTAAACAATGATTATCAATGGTGCATTTATGGTCGTTTCAAGGTTAATCAGTTGCAGAGAACCTCCCATGCTCCTCCTCCCACATTTTCTGGTGTTAAGGTAGGTCTTTCGGCTCTTTTCTTTCTAGTTTTGTTTTTGCTTGTGCTTGTTTTTTCTTTCAGTTTCATCCTTGCTTTTCATTTTTTCTTGATTTATGGTTTGTTTTCACCTCTCGTTGGTGGGATGGCTCTGCAGGAAGTTTTTCTGCCTTCCTCGTGGTTTTCTACCCTGTAAATGATGTACATAAGTGTAAATACTGTGAATTCTTGCAATTTCCTGTGTAAAGTTGTAGGTAGTCTTTCTGTAGAGTGTCATTGTTCCTGTGAATTGTGTCATTTTCTAGCTTTCCCCTGTATATCTCACTCTGTACATTGTCCTGGTAATCCTTCCCATGGAGAGCTCATCGTGCCCTGCACATTAAAACCAAGTTTCGAGCTCATTCGTATGGTGTCCGCCTGGCTCGAACTCGGCACCTCGCCTATTCAAGGCATGGTGACAGTTCTCTCTCTCCTCTGTCACTTTGTCATTAATGGCAGGATTAATTTCCCCATGAGTGAGCATTCAAAAATATCCAATCTGGCATTCATTTCACTCATGTCAACCCACCTGTTGCCATTAAGGGCCATTATGCCATCTATTGTGTGACCACGTGACAACCCATGTCAGCCAAGTACGACTCGCTACCCGGTCACTTTGGTAACGGCTAGTTTCTCCAGACTCCGGGTGCTGAGAAGTCCCCGAGTATTCATCCTATTTTGTTGCATAAACTAATGCCCCGGACCCTCCAGGTGATGATCAGAATCCAATCATTTCTAACTGTTATTAACTGGGATTTTGATGTGTACTAACATCTTTGGATTGGTGCAAAATGGCGATGAATCCCCCAGAGTCCATAAAACTATTTTGTATTTTTATCATATTATATGTATTGATGGTTCTCCGATCTTGCAAGTTGCAGGTTATCCAACAACATGTCTGAAGTAACAACTTCTCCTGGAAGTCTAGAACTTCCAACTACCTCCACTCGGGCGCCCACAAAGACAAAGGTAGAGAAGAAGCTGGCTAAACTCCCATTAACCTCCAAATACCTGAGGGAGGGTATTCTTGTGGGGTTCAAAGTGGAATCCAAGTTGTAGGAGATCACAGATACAGAGCCCAGACTATGGGATGAATTGCAGGGCCTGGTCCAAACAATGTACCAACAAAGGCCTGTCGGGGATGATATGGCAAAGAATGTGGCCACCTCTGGCATCATCAAAGCTACAATTTTCCCCTACTTGGTGCAAGCACTGGAGGTTATCCTTCAACTGATGATGCACTACAACACTCCCACCCGGGTTTTTTTTCTTGTCGATCCTCTACCACTACATTACCCGATGGCCATTGTTAATCTGGATGCCACCACTTTTTCTTCAGGGCTGGGAATCCCCTAGTTCAAGGGAGCCATTGTTATCTCCTAGTCTATATCATTGAAGGAGTTTGAAGAAATTCCCACTCTCGCTCGACAACATCTCAATACTCACTGGCTAAAGTCCCCGAGAAGGGACTATAAGAAGATGAAGCTGGAGATTTTCCACAGAGACTTCAAGAAATGCATACAGGCGGGAATCATCTTTTTGTGCAGGCTCTCTAGAGAGCACCATGCCAGGGACTTTTCAGCATGGATGTATTATTTTCCTACTGTATCACCACCTACAGGCAGACCTTCGACAAGGTGACCATCATTGTGAATCATGTAGAATTCTAGCTGAAGAATGTCCTCTAGAATTCAAAGTTCTACATGACCTCATACGTATTATGGGTGCTGGCCCAACAGAGACCCACTCTTTAGGGTTTGCAGACAGTGGGTGTTCTTAGGAATGGACCCGGCCAGCTTGTCCCATGGGAACATTATCCCTGGATCCAGTGGGAATATTCTTTCCTCCATTTTTGCAAGGTAAATGACATGTTCATTTACCATAACATTTTGACACTCACTTGGGATTTTGGGTACTGGTTGTCACAGGAGGTGATGACCTTGGTAAGCACATACGACAATTATTTCATTCAATTTTAGCAGCATACTTGTATTTGGGTGACCAAATTCTGTTGGAAGCCCTACCTACTCCCTAGGAATTGTAGGCACAGGGTTATTCTTTTCGAGTTCTGTAGGCAAATCTTGGGACTCCATGCATTCTTTTCCTTGAATAAGGTTACATCCATTTCATTCTTGATCACTTGCAGGAACTATTCTTACAGTCTCGCAGTGGCTAAGGAAGTCGATAATGAGCTAAAGAGTCTGGGACTGGCGGAATTCCACCTTGCCAGAAACAATTTTGATCTAGTTGATAAGATAAGAGAGACACTTCCCTGGGCATCTACACCGCATAAAGTTCACATTGAAGATTTTTGGGTGGATTCTCAGGATAGTTTTGATCTTCGAGCCCGATAGCATTCGTGGATGTCCAAAGGTTTGATGAACGCCCTCAGCTTTCGGGGCTTCCCAAAATATTTTTTAGATGATGGGCCTCTGGAGGACCCAACATACAAAGAACATGGGATCAACAAGTTGGATCTCCCTTTGATGGATTGGGACACCCCAGAGAATTTAACAATTGAAGTTTTGAGTCACCGCATCATCAAGAATAGCCATAAGTATTTTGAACAAGTATGCAAGAGGAGTACTCGTAAGGGTCCTATCTTGCAAGGGTCTACTTCAACCTCTAGAGCCGCAGGACCAAGCAAAGACAAGGGGAAGGAAAAGAAAGACACCCACCCCAAATTACTCCCCAAGGTCTACTCCCCATTTTGGAGAAAGTTCACGTTCTTCTGCAGGCGTCCAGATAGATGAACCAAAAGATAAGCGGTCTCCCAACTACTCCAGTGGGATCTGTCTGCCCGACAGGATCCCCTTCATTAGCAGAACTCATGAGATGGAAGATAGAGGCCAAGGCACATTTCACAGACATTCTGGATTTCAGGGGCCCATTGCAATTAAGGAGGAAGCAGATGGTAGACAATCCCCCAAACATAGACACGGGCCTCGGCATGTCCAATGTTCCCCCGGTGGAAGTTAGTTTGGAATCCCCCAAACTAGAGGATCTCCCAGAGACCTCCCCTCTGCATGACGATTTTGATGACATCTTTGGGACTAGTGAGCTCATGAATTTATACAGGGAGATAGGAAGGGTAGTAGAATAAATAGTCGCGCAAGGAGAGATAATCCTCGATGAAGGGGAAACACCAGAAAAGGAGGTGGGTCTGAAGAAAGACGTTTGAGAACCTAAAAAGGATCCACAAGACATGGAGGAAACACTGGTCTAGGAGACTGAGACAAATCTAAGGAAAAAAAACAATGATAAATCGACAACTGGGGAAACTGGACCTTCGGGATCAACCGTACCCCCAATCGTCATGTTCCAAATGCCTTCAGTTACTCCATGTGATCAAGTGCCCTAGAATATGACATTCGACAAGGTGTTCTTAGCTACCCAACAAGAAAACATTGGTCAGACACCTCCGCCTCCTAGAAAATGTGCACGTGGAGAAGGATGTCCTAGCGAATGATGTCAAAGATGAACAACAGTAGTAGGATGAAGGGGAGAACCCCAAAGATACAAATATTGATTCAACATGTGCTAACAAGGACAGGGAAAATCCAGGTAATACAGGTAATACTGGTGCCGGTGGAGATGTGGTCCCTGATACCACAAAAGAGAACACCACTAGGGCAGAAGACACTGAAAACCGTGGGAAACAGGAAAAGGAAAAAGAGTATGATGCAACCATAGATACCAAAGATACACCACCAGACTCCAAAGAAGGACATGATGTTCAGGCCTTAGTAGCAAGACTACCCCAGCCGCCACAATGGTTGGTAGAATACAGGAAAAGGAAAGCCCTAGTGGTAGCATTTGTTCCCCTCTCCTTGGCCGAGATGATGGCCCAGAATGTAGAGGCTAAAAAGCCCAAGAAGGCTTGAACCATCCATACCTTCTAGACCGGTCTAGGAGGAAATACAGTTGTAGTGGTTGCAACCCCTTGATTACATTAAGTTTTTCCATTAGTATACTTAAAGGGAAAAACATGATAAAGGTCATCAGTATAAGCATAACCGGTGAACAACAAGCATACCCGACGAGATGAAAATGCCTATCATAAAAATACTAAGTATAGACTTGCCTGACGAACATTGACAAGAGTCAAACTGACGACAAGCATTGCCAATGATACACTTTTGAGAACATTATCAACTGAGTAGAAAAGGCATACCCAATGAATAGTTCAATTAAGGGACACCGACAGAGTACAAAACTGATAGAACTGACAGAACAGCCCGACCATCAGAACTGACAGTCAGTTACAGAACTCGCAAAAAGTGGATCTGACTTTACACGTCAAATAAAACATTGTAATTCTATTTATAGAATTTTTATTTGATTTAAATATTTACTTGAGGGTCAAGCAAGCAAATTGTGAATGTTTTAAAGCATCCTAATGGATCTAAAACATATCTAACTAAAGATCAAGGTCAAGTTGTAAACCTTGGATCTAGAGTTAATTTGTAAAGCGTGAATCAAGAATAGAGCTAGAAACTAGTATAAATAGATGTTCAATAATTTGTAATGTATGTGACTTGTAATCATTTGACAAATGATAGTAGCCATGGAGAGCATCTAACCAGTACAAGAGAATTCATGCAAAGTACATAAATATATCAAATCAGTTATCAAGAACACAGAAAGGTTGCCGACAATTAGAGACAAGGTATCACTCAATCACTCAAGGTGATTACATTTACATTGTAAGCTTTACAGGATCTGTTATCAGAGATTAGAGATTGCATTCACTATAAGATCAACATTTATATTGTATTTACATTCTAACAAGTGAATCACATCTAAAATCCTTTTGTAGAAGGTCGACTTAACAGTTCTTTGATAAATCTCTTAACAGAGTGCACACCTAACGGTGTTGCTAAACCTTCAGACGAAGTAGATCCTAACAGGTCTCCACTCTAATACTCTTAATAGGGTAGATCATCAGAAGTGATCAATTGTAAGCCTTTACCAGCTCCCTTCTTATCTGCAGATAGTGAAGTTTTGTGTGTAAACATCCCCACCGCAGTTTTTATTTCCTAACAAGATTTTTCTGCGATATCATATCATGTGTTATGTGTTATTTGTTTTCATGAATGTTTCTTGAATGTTTACACATGTAAAGAACTTATATTATGATTTCACATACATATAGAAAGGTGAATAGATAGATATGAATATACAAATCTGATGACTCAAAGGTTAATGGGCCAACCACATAAAAAGTTTTAGAGGTATTGATTCACCCCTCCCCTCTCAGTACATCATTCCAATAATTCCAACAATTGGTATCAGAGCTAAGTCTCTTTCTTGAAAATCTTAAATACTTAAGAGAAAAGATCAACACAATGGAAAAGTACAGGACAAGACTATTGAGAATGAGAAATTACAAATTCAGATTTACTATGAGCAGTATAAAGAGGCGAGAGTAAGCATGAGAAAGTTGCTTGATGAAAGAAACATCATGGCAACTAAGCTTAATGAAAAAGATTATCAAGAAGAGGAGATCCCAGATTACTTCAACTATGCTAAATCGTCAACAAGAAAAGCTTCAGACACATCAGTAGAAGAGATCACAAGTCTACAAAAGTCAATCTACATCTGACAGAGCAAATCAAGATGCTGCAAATTGGTCAAGAGACTTAGATGGTAAAAATGATTGATGTCATGAATGATTCAAGAAAAGAAGAATCAGAGAGAACATTGGCTATTGATGATAGGAGGAAGATCATTGAGAAGCTACAAGAAAAAGAATCAGAGATTCAAAGACTTACTGATCATCACCATGAGATTACCAATCAGATTATTCTGATGAGTTAAGAGGCAAATAGATTAAATACTGAACTCATTGAAAGAATAGAGATCATCAGTGAGCTAAGGGAAGAGAATGAGAAACTAAAGCATGAATTAAAGATTTAGTATCAACACAATGAATTGATCAAGAAAGCTTAAGATAGCAATAAAAGAATGGATGCTTTCCTTGATGGTCAAAGAAGAGTCAACAACTACATAGGAATAGGGTACATCAACAATGGATAATCATCTAATCAATCAGATCAAAAGAAATTTTATGCAGCAACTCCAAGGACCAAGAATTTGTCATGCAATCACTGTGAAAAACCAGACCACACCTCAAACTTTTGCAGAAACAAAATGAAAGGTATTCCTCAATCACAATCTACTTTCATTGGTAATTGTTATAAATGTCACCAACAAGGACATGAGGCATATGAATGCAGATCCAAGGTGACAAAGCCAAAGAAGGAAACCTACATGGAAAAGTACTATCCTACCTACAAAATGAATGGACATACATATCAGGAATGCTGGAAAAAGAATAAGAAAGAATGGACACCAAAAGAACCTGATAATGGCTACAAACCAACAAGAGTAGGTAACTCATATGTTTGGGACTATAACACATGGGTAAATTGCATAGCGTGTGGAAGGTATGGTCATATATTTGCCAACTGTATGAGAAAATGGAATAGAAAAACAAGAGGATGGTTCAATCCAGGTATGACATGTTTACATTGTCATAAGGTTGGACATGTGATAAAATATTGCAAAGACCGATCGATAGAAACAAGCACTTATCCCAATGGAAACACCATTGATGACATCAAGAAGATGAGAAACAAGATGTGGGTAAAACCCACAAACACTGAAGGTGTTGGAACAAGCAATGCAAATGATGAGGCCCCATCCAATGGATCAAGTGGCATCACTATCTCCAACTAAATTGCACAAGTAAGTAAGGAACTGCATTATGACAAGTTATATTATGCATCGGTTCCATTTACATATTGATCATATAGACAAAATTAGCATTATTGAAGATGCACTATATTGTTACTTGTAATATTATTAAAAAACAACCATCGGTTAATGGCTACAAATTAGCATCGATGAGCACACACAAAAAATTTAACACTACTTACTGAAATGTATCGGTCATTACACAAAAGCAAAGTCGCTATGTGTAAACTGACAAACATTGGTAATCCTTGAGCCAAAAAAAGTTGTCGTTGCGATTTTATCAACAAACATCAGTGAAGTCACCAAAGCTGCTAGCAATCCTGACACTTTGCACCTATACCAAAGATGTTATTTATGTCTCAACCGACAAACTCAGTCTTTGTATACCAACGATTTGTTGGGCATTAATGACAAATTAGGGCACAAAAGTTATAAAAGTGCAATGGAAGAACTCATTTCCCACCCATGATTTTTGAGCAACCAATTAGAGCTACGTAGAGCAATTGGAGAGAAAATTGAAGTGCAACCTCAGCAATATTTTTACTCAACTCAAAGGATTCATGAGCGATCAAAGAGATTCAGTAAGTACATACATTCACCGATCGCACTGTTTAAATTATGAAAAGCCCTAAATTTTTGAAAATGATGGCATCAACTTCTAGAGTTGAAAATTTGAAAGAAGATAAGAAGAAAACAATCAATCTTATTAGCAGAGGCACTTGTGTTGAACCTAAATACAAGCTGCACCTAGAAATTGCATCACAACCTGATGATTCTAGAGCACTCTCCAGAATCCCAGCTAGGGTTTTGCTGGTAGAGAATGTAAGGTCCTATATACATTGAAAGATCTCAAAATTAGGAGATATGGACCTAGATAATGCCTACAAGGCACTCTATGATGAAGCTGGAAACCTGAAAGAAGAGCACAAGCATCTGGAAGTAAAAGGTCTCACAAATGCATTACACTTTCCCAGAGTTTTAAGACAGAATGGATAAAGATAGTTCTCAATAGAATGCATAACCAGACATTATGGCTCAATAAGCCAAAATGAATAACAAAGGATGTTATTTATGTAGTTACTAGATATCCTACAACCAACAAACCACAAGCTCACAAGCACCCATCCCTAAAGGAAGTGGAAAAGCTAACTGGTGCAAAATCAGACAAGAGAGGTCTCAAGGTTAACACTATCACCAATGATGAACTCAAGTTTGGTACATGTGTGGTAGGATACAAGATCTTCCAGGCCGGTAGAATGAACAACATAGCAAGCACTGCTATGAGCACAAAATACAAGATCATCAAACAAGGAAAGAAGATGGATCTTGCAGATATTTTGTTGAATCAACTCGAGGAGAACATGAACACCATAATATCTTAAAGAACAAACACTTGTAAGTTTGGTTCCCTCATTATGTGCATATTCTTTTACTTTGAAGAATACTTCCCTTCCATAGGAAAAGTAGTATGGGGTACAAGCAAACCGGTCACCATACAAATATGTGAGCATATAGAGTCATTAGGAATAGATTTTGATCACCTAATGAATGAGTACTTCAAAAGATTTAAAGAAAATATGCAAGCAAGAACTAGGATACCTAAAAGTTTGATAGAAGAATACAAAGAGGATATATGTTTTATGGTAGATACTGATTTTACCCATATCAAACCAATAATACCTAGGAAATCCTGGCTATCACATTTAGAATATGAGATCAAAAAAGGACAGGCCACTGAGTGCATCAAGGCACTATTGAATGAACCAGTTGACAATAAGCAAGCAATATTTGGCAGCTATGAAGAAACCAAACCAAAGATAAAAACAGATCTTACTGTCAAGAAAATTATAAACAAGAAGAAAAAAATGGTTAAAAAGTTAACCAAGCAATTTGCAGTCACTGAAGAAGGTGAAGAGGAAACATAAGGAAAGGAGGAACAAACCAAAGGCCAGTCACCTATCGGTGAAGGAACAGAAAAGAATGATTCAGATGGTACACAATTAGATTCACCATCTCCACCTCCACCTAAGAAAGCAAGAACAACAAACGCTTCCAGTACAAGAAGCAAAACTGCAAAGGAATCAACTCCTTCACCATGTAAGAAAGGTAAAGTGAGAAACTACAAGAGAAAACCAGTCTCACCTAAGGAAATATAGACCAAAAGGAGGAAATGGGTCAGGACAAAAGAGGATCTAGAAGAATTAGCTATGGATGAAACTAACATAGATGTGCAAAAGGGGAAAGAACCCTTGATCCCAAAGACAATTGATGAAATCTGTAAGAATATCTCAGAATCACCATCTATTTCTGATCCTAACATTAGAAATGGTTAAAGTTTGATCCAGAGGATCAAAATAAGATAGAAGATTCTATTATAGTTAAAATGTGCAAACATCATTATGTTCCACTACAATTCTTAGAATATGACGTTCCTAAGGAACTATCAGCAAGATTTTCTACTAGATGGACATTTGCTCTGCATCAAGAAAAAGAAATAAGAGAAAGAGTACTTGTTACTCTTATGCCTTCAGATTCAAAGAAGGAAGAAATAAGTGAGATGATGAAGAAATATGAAAAGCATTTCTCACCAAAAATGAGAGCATATGAATTTCTCAAAGGGAAGCTAATTGATCTTGATCAAGACAACATTAAAAGGTGGTGCAAGGTACTTAACCAGCCCATTAAAGAAGCTAGCCCAGAGAAGGAAAAAATCATCATCAAGGATATACAAGATGACTCATTTATGGAATTGGATAAAGAAGAGAGTGATCCAGCAGGCCCCAAACATACTAAATTTATAGATGAAGTATGGCCTGAAACTACTCTTGACAAAACACAAAATGAGGAAAGCCAAATTCCACCAAGTACAATTCATATTGACTTGAGCAATGAAGAAGAGGTTACCAAAGTAGATTTGACAATAAAAGGTAACATAACTAACGATATCAATGATGAATCATGGTTGGATAACATTATCAATGACACTACAGGAAAAGACCCTGCAGAAGAAGTGCAAAAAGATGAAGATATCAATGCTGCACAGGGCAATACCGATGGATAGGATACAACTATTCACACTATAGAGGTCAATACACCGACCAACATGAAAATTTTAATACAAGCTATTGACATTGAATCAAGTCAGGAGAAATCATCTAAGAAATATGATGATATACCCAAGGACACGAGTAATGAACAAAATTAAAATGCATCAGACACCCCAAAAGATACAGATACAGAGATGAAGGATGCAAATGACACTCAGCAAGAGGTGTCTACTGAAAAAGACAAAGGAGCACATAATAAAATAGATGAAACATTGAGAAAATATGAAGAGAAAAAAAAGAGTGAAGAAGTCAAGCAGGATGAAAGCATGAAAGAAAAGGAAGATAAATCTGTTGATACATCCAAGGCCAATGAAGAGACCTCTTCACAAAACCAACTGGTGGACTCAGAACAAAAATAACAAGATGCCTCATCTTCTCAACCCTCACCTACAAAATCCATCCAATCTCAAGGTTTACAAATGGTAGTACACCAATCTGCCTCCCAGCCGAAGAAAAAGAAGAAGAAAGTATTGAAGAAAGATATCTTGGCAGTCACACTTGATGAGGTAATTGAGATACCCAAGTGGGATGTATCCACTTTAGATACTGAAGCACTTCAAATGTTTGGAGTGATGTGTCAGAGAAAATCAATTCAAGAGAAAATGAAAAAGGCACATAGGGAAGCCCAAGCACTTGATAAAGCAAGGGAAATTCTACATCAACTTGTTCCAGATATCAAAATTGAAGATAGTATATTAGTCACAGAACAAATAGTAGTTCTTACTGGTGCCATCACAAACAAAAATGTTGATGCAGAGAAGGCAATGGAAGAACAGGCAGAGATGAAGTATCAACACAAACTAGTTGAGAAGATCAACCAAGAAGTGGCAGAGAACAAGGTAAAGCTCTCTGAACTAGCAACTGAATTAGAACCTATGATTGTTGAAGTTGTTACCATAGTTCAGAAATTGTGCACACTAGAAAATTTCACAAAAGAAAATAGTGAAAAGCTGTCACAACTAGATTCAGATCTAACAACAAGTGCACTAAGTTTAACCTCTGATGCAAACACAATAAAGCTGCATCGTGAAAAGATCATAGAGGTAAACATATTGAGACATGAAATATGGGATGCAGAGACACAATTCCAAAATGAGGTTACAGAGCTACAAGCTCACATATTGCCAAACCTCACCACTCTGCAACAACATATCACAGATGCGCAAAATTTTATCTCAACCCCAGAGATGTCTATGGTAGATAGCATATATGACATGCATGTGAGGATATCACTTGAGCATATGGCTCTTGATAATTTAAAGGATAAATGGGAGAAAATGATGGAGGAAATCAAAGCCACACATTCTCACATTTTTGAAAAGTTGTAAGTACCTTTGCCCTCATTATCAAAAAAGGAGGAATGTATACATATGTACAAATATACTTTATTAGAAAAAGGAGGAATGTATACATATGTACAAAATACTATATGAGGATATGTATAATGTATGTACAGCAAGAATATATATGTGCATAAACTTACACTTACTGGCATATGCAAAGGGGGAGTCATTTCATGACTAAGGAAGAAGTATACACATGTGTACATACTAATACATCTAAGTATGTTGCACATATCAGTTTTTGATACTAATGTCAAAGAGGGAGATTGATGACATTAAGTTTTTCCATTAGTATACTTAAAGGGAAAAACATGATAAAGGTCATCGGTATAAGCATAACCGGAAAACAACAAGCATATCCGATGAGATGAAAATGCCTATCGTAAAAATGCTAAGTATAGACTTGCCCGACGAACATTGACAGGAGTCAAACTGACGACAAGCATTACCGACAATACAGTTTTGAGAACATTGTCGACGAAGAAAAAAAGGCATACCCAATGAATAGTTCAATTAAGGGACACTAACATAGTACAAAACTGACAGAACTGACAGAACTGACTGACCATCAGAACTGACAGAATTGATAGAACTGATGACCATCAGAACCGATAGTCAGTTACAAAACCCGCAAAAAGTGGATCTGACTTTACACATCAGATAAAACATTGTAATTCTATTTATAGAGTTTTTATTTGTTTTAAATCTTTACTTGAGGGTTAAGCAATCAAATTGTGAATGTTTTAAAAGCATCCTAATGGATCTAAAACATATCTAACTAAAGATCAAGGTCAAGTTGTAAACCTTGGATCTAGAGTTAATTTGTAAAGCGTGAATCAAGAATAGAGCTAGAAACTAGTATAAATAGATGTTCAATCATTTGTAATGTATGTGACTTGTAATCATTTGACAAATGATAGTAGCCATGGAGAGCATCTAAGCAGCAGAAAATAATTCATGCAAAGTACAGAAACATATCAAATCAGTTATCAAGAACACAGAAAGGCTACCGACGAGCAGAGACAAGGTATCACTCAATCACTCAAGGTGATTACATTTACATTGTAAGCTTTATAGGATCTATTATCAGCAATTAGATATTGCATTCACTATCAGTGCAAAATTTATATTGTAGTTGCATTCTAACAAGTGCATTACAACTAAAATCCTTTTGTAGAAGGTGGACTTAACAGCTCTTTGATAAATCTCTTAACAGAGTGCACACCTAATGGTGTTGCTAAAGCTTCAAATAAAGTATATCCTAATAGGTCTCCACTTGAATACTCTTAACATGGTAGATCATCAGAAGCGATCAATTATAAGCCTTTACCGGCTCCCTTCATATCTACAGATAGTGAATTTTTGTGGGTAGACATCCCCACCGTAGTTTTTACTTCCTAACAGGAGTTTTCTGTGATATCATATCATGTGTTATGTGTTATTTGTTTTCATGAGTGTTTACACATGTAAAGAACTTATATTATGATTTCACATACATATAGAAAGATGAACAGATAGATAGGAATATACAAATTTGATGACTCAAAGGTTAATGGGCCAACCACATAAAAAAAATTAGAGGTATTGATTCACCCCTCCCCTCTCAGTACATCATTCCAATAATTCCAACACCCCTCCCCCAGATATAGATGCGGCGACAGTAAGGGCCAAAGACTTTGCAGTCACAGAAGTGCCTCTAGGGAGGAGAGATAAGAAGGGTGAGTTAGACCTCCTAAGAGAGGCTACCTGAGTAGTCAAATCCCAATAGGATAAATAGGCGCAGAAGTTAAAGGAGGAAAGAGAGAAAAATAAAAATCTCCTTGGGCTTCTCACAGAGCTTACACAGCCACTGGCCAAGATCTGTCTGGAAGTCTCCACCTCTGGACCACCGCTTCCATAGGGTGACATGGATGCTCTTAGGGCCATGAAAAAGAAGGCACGGGCTGTAGATGGGTGGATTGCAGAGCAGATAAAGTCCATAAGGCAATTCTTGGAAGCGACACTACCGGACCTTTACCTGATCAATAATATTTTGGGCCAGGTAAATGGTGTCGTCATCCTATGGGAAAGGGACATAGAAAATTATGAAGGGTGGAGGACCAGATTAGAAGAAGTGATAAACTCGGGGAGGAAGCCACTACAGAGGCCAAAATTTTGGGAGAAGAACCCTTCAGATTCCTCCAGGCCGAGTACTCCAGACTTGGCCTCAAAATTGAGATAAGCAAGCAATTGGTTACAGCCCTAAAAGAGAAGATCATGATGGTCCGGTATCCTTTGGACCTATAAAAATCATTCGTTGGAAGGGTTTCACAAGTTGATCCCTTCACCACCGGGACTTGTGTCCCGGAGGACTACATCCCCAGTAAATTTGATGAGCTAATGGAGTCCTAGTATCAGTCTATCGAGGACTTCGATGGAAGAAAAATGTCAAGGATATCCAATATGATGCTTCAGGCTCATGACTCAGTAAAGTTAGTCGAAGAATTTCAGGACGGGGCCGGAGATATTGAAGAGAAATTAGGAGTTCTCAGCGACTGGTGGGACAGTGTCAAGGACATTGATGGAGATGGCATTGGCCAAATTTTTGAGGCATTCAAGAACAAGGGATAGTACAGTTCTCCAGACTCTAAAGATTTTCACTAGCAGGGTGTATTTTTGAACATTCATTATTCTTTGAACATAAGCTCCCGAACTACAGAATTCTGGATTCAAAGTTTTGTATTCTTTCAATGACCCATGTCTAGGTTCCCCAGAGCCAAGCGATTAGTGTCAATCAGTTAATAAAGGGGTTAGAAGGTAGGTGATCATGATAAGGCATGTCAGATAGATGGATGGCTCTGATAGGTGATTCTCCCAAGGCACCACTCCTGCATTAACTACCTAGTGCATCAAAGACAGTGAGCCACATTTTGTATTGAAGGGGCATGTAGCCTCAAACTCTGAGAAGATAAGATTTCTTCTATTCTTACTCTAGCACTCTTCTCAAGGCTGATTCTTCCATCTTCTCTTCTTGTCTTCTTCCTCTGTCTTGTCAGACCTCTGCTCTTTTCGAGGTGATTGTAGGTGGTGCAGGTAGTATCGGCCACCGGATATTGTATTTTAATGGTTGAGTGTATAGTTATATTAGGTTAGTTTTAGGGCAATTTATGTGTATAAATAATAAGTTTGACCTCATTTGAAGGGTCGACAAAATTGATGATTTTGCAGCCCAATACTATTAGAATTTCATATCTCAGTAGTTGCAGGAGCTCAATGCTCAATAGTTCTTATTGTTAGATGCTCCCTTGGAGCCATTGATGTACACACCAGTGACACTAGAACATTCTGTTAATAAAAAAGGAAGAACAATTTTCGACAATGATGTTGTTGATGTTCTGATCTCTGAGTTAGCAATACTCTTTTGTGATGTATGTTTCTAATTTCCTTTGCTCTGATGTTTTGTTAGATTAGTGATCTCATTTCCCCTTGCTATTGAATATGTATGAACTGTTGATTCTATATGCATTCAGCATTTAGTGTAGTTCATTAGAGCATTGTTGATGTTAGATATATGTAGCATAACTATAAGTAGAAGTAACGAACTCTTAACTCTGGTCTATCTTTTTCTATTTATTTGGTAAACTAATGCATGCTTACAGGAAACCCCAACCTACCACCGAAATCCCAGAAGAAGACGAGTCAAAAACTAGCTATCTCCCCGAACAAAACAGTCACTTGCCCAACTTAGATCCCCGCACCATCGAGACTCGACACTCAGGTGCTTGAAGGCCCAGAGAATTTATTCCCCAGACAACCTTTACAGGAGAAGTTGGCCGGTACCCCGGTACCCGGTGACAACTTATCATCTGTTGATGAAACCAGTCACAAATTCCCGTCAACACATTTGATTTGGATAAGGTATAAATATAAAGTATTTTGTTTGTCCAAACATGAATAAATATGTGTATAGAAGTGTGCATGTGAATATGAAGTAGTAGATTGTCTAAGAGGCTACAATAGTATAAGGAACAACAGAGACTCATCCATCATAGTTAGGTGATCATTTTTATATCATTGGATCTTATTCAGCAATTCAGAGTTGCATTGAAGATCATCTACTGGTTCATCCTAACAGGTGCATCACCAAAATCCTCTAACAAGGTGGACCTAACAGTCCTTTACGAATCTCCTAACAAAGTTGCATTACTTGATTGTATTGTACTAGATCCTTTCACAAGGTGGACCTAACAGTCCTTATTGCTCCTAACAAGGTAGGCCATCAGAAGTTGTCAATTGTAAGATTTAATAGGCTAAATTTATACTGTAGTAATTAAAATTGTGGGTACCATCCCCACCCCAGTTTTACTTTCTATTTGGAAGGTTTCTGGGTAACCAGATATTGTGTCAAATATTGTGGATATTTTATTGCTTTTCATTTCATGAATGCAATCAGATTAGATAATCTAATAAAGGATTAAAAGGATTAAGTTTTATTGGTTCCTAATTCACCCCCCACCCCGCCCTCCCTTCTCAATCACCTTGACTCAACATATTTCCAACAGATTTAGGGTTAGGCTTCTAAGATAAAGGTTGGGTTAAGATTCAATTAGCATTACTAAGAGTTTTAAAGTTAGATTAGGATTAAGGTTAAAATCCTAGGATAAATTTTGGGATTAGGATGAGGATATTAGAATTAGAGTTACGATAAGGATTAGTATTATGATTCAATTAGGGTTAGAGTCGGTGTTAAGATTCAAATAGGGTTATGGATAAGGTTGGGTTAAGATTAGGATTGTCATTCTTGGATAAATCATGTGGTTAAGATTAGGGTTCAATTAGGGTTAGGATTATTATTAGGGTTCAATTAGGTTTAGAGATAGTGAACATTACAATTCAAATAGGGTTAGGGTTCCACAATAAAGAATGGGAAATGAGTTAGGGTTAGGGTTCTATGATAAAATGTGGGGTTATGGTTGTATGATAAAGCTTGGGGCTAGGGTAGGATTCAATCCATGTCACGATTACTTGGTTAGGATTAAGTTTGAACCCTATATATAATAATTACAGAAACTCTCAAGATTATAATTTATTGATTGAAAGAAACTCACTACTATATATATATATATATATATATATATATATATATATATATATATATATATATATATATTTTNATATATATATATATATATATATGTTTTTTTATTTACTTAATAGTTATTTCATTTTACTTTCGGATTATTTGATTCACTATATGTTGGACACATACACTTTATGTGCTACATATTTTGGAAATACTATGCTTATTATTAAATATTAATATTTTGATATCTAAATAGCTATCAAATTTAAGATGAAAGATAAAAGTTTATGTTTACATTCTCACACCATTACACTCCACCTCTTGCTATCATTGCATAATTCTTCTTGACAATAATTATGTAAGAAATAGTATATACACACATTACTCTTTTCAATTACAAAGTAAGTCGTGTTATTATAATATTACAAACATTCATTACTCTTTTCAATTGCATACTAAACACTATGCTTACAATACTACAAACACGGATACTTGCTACATTCAATACACTTTTCAATACATAATAAACACTATGATTTATAATACTAAAAACACAAATACTTGCCACATTCGTTACTCTTTTTAATTGTAAAATAAACACTATTATTACAATACTACAAAGATAGATATCCACATATATTACTCATTTCCATTACAAAATAAACACTAATATTACAATATTATAAAGACAAGGTAGACACACACCACACTCATTATTCTTTTCAATTACAAAAACAAATATTGTTATCACAATATTACAAAGACAAATACTCACCACACTCATTACTCATTTCACTTACAAAATAAATACTAGGCAAAGAGCACTACTAACCATCATAACTAACTTCACGTATTGTAAGCTCCTAAATTGTAGATTGGATTTTGACGATTTTTTTATTGTCTTTGTATGCAACTTAACTACTTATAGTTATTGTTTTAGCTTCTAGGTAGTAAAAACAAACGCTATTAGATCCATGTTATGGACGTAACGGTAAAAAATTCATCATTTCAAAGTGTCGTGAGAAACATATTTTGTATTGCCACATCACCTTTTCACTTCGACAAAAAAAAAGTGCAATTTACTCAATACTCATACATAAATGCCCCACTAATCATGCACCATTGGTACCAATAAAGTTACACAATTGATACTAATTACTAATTTTCCCCAAATATTGGATATATCAATGGGCGGATATTGGTCCACTAGATGTTCTTTTAGTGGGCTTTTAATTAGCGAAATCCAATGAAAGATAATTGAAATATGTATGATAATTGGTAATTGAAACATAGATGGTAACTAGGGGAAGAGCGCTAGTTACCACCCATGTTCCAATTACTATTCACTCCTTGTCTATCCAACAAGAAACCAAAATAGTGATAGCTAAAAGTCTATTGTAAAATATATATCATGTACCAACAAGTGGTCACTTTTGCCTCAAGTACTTAAAATTTTTGAATGACTACTAAGACATTTGTGCATAAGTATTGGCAATTATTTAATGACTATTGAGACATTTGTGCATAAGTATTGGCAATTATTTAATGACTATTGAGATATTTGTGCATAAGTATCAAGACATTTTTGAGATGGTTGTAGTGCACGGTTATTAGGACATCTTTAAGTAGGTGTTGGGGATACTTTGAAATTGCCTCTTTTTAACCATTGTGCACATAACTGATCCTACAACGCGCATCATTACTTTTGAAAATGTATAACAGTAATTGTAACCAATTATGTTAAACACATAGATAACAAAAAAAAAAAAAAAAACTTGTCAAAATCTAATATACTTCTTACCTACACTTTTAGTAGGTAGTAATTAAGGTTTGTAAGTCATTAGACAACCATTCTGCTACGAGGTCTTGTCATTTCGAGATGTCTGTACTTATTGAATTCATATATTCAACGTACTGAACTATTGGGTATACAAACTTATTGTATTCAACAACTATTTGCCCCATGTCAGTCCAGGGCGTTTACTCTAAAACACTTTTAAGACCATTCCCATTCATCTCAGAATTCTCTATTCTGTAATAAATTTAGCACAGCTTTTTCACAGAAGTTCTTACAACTCAATTCATGCACTGTGAAAACTTTATGATCGCCAAATCTGGTAGAAATCTTTAAAATCGCAAACATTCATATAAATGAAATGCAATTTATGGAAATAGTTTCTGCAATCTCATTTTAGAATTGTATACAAACCATAATGCTCATTGTGATCATCCAGCTAAGGCTTCTAAATTTGGTAGGCAATAATAGCTCAATTATATGGTTTCTCATTTACAAATTCTATGCTGTTTGTGGCCCACAATTCAATGGTGAAGGTTTCCTCATTCTCCAAAGGTTTTTATAGCGCAAGAAGAAATATGTTAAAAAATAGAAGGTTTTTTATTTGACAAATTATATAAAGAAATTGTAGTTAAAGTACTTACATAATCAAGTCAAATGTAATTTTAAGCTTGATATTCTAAAATAATGTAGTTCTTTGACTCGATTTTTAGAGTTGTAGAAGAGGGCACGTGCAATTTACTTCTATTGTTATTTTGTTAAATCTTCTATGTACATGTTTTACATCAAGATTATGTGAGTCGACCATCATGATGTGAGTCAACCATCAATTGGGCTATGAGCATCTTCATTGTCTAAATGATGTTTGTTCATATATATGCCTTTTGGTGATGATTATATCAAAGGATAAATCTATCAAAATATTTTTTCCGTCTTTCTCTCTATTGTTATTACCACATAATTTATAGTTGTATGCATCCTAAAATGGTCGCTTAGACTTTGGGCCTCATTTATCATTTTATCATTTTATCAATTTTCTGAATCAATGCTTTGCAATATTTTCAATTCAAATCAATTTCCTTGATCAAATTGTAATTAATTCAATTATTCAATTATTTCAATATTTCGTAAGGTTTGATCATTTTTATCTAATTAAAAGATTTAATTTTCTTTTTAATTAAATAAAATTGATCTTATTTAATTAAAAGATTTAATCTTCCTTTTAATTAAATAAAATTCCTCTTATTTAATTAAATTCAATTTCCCCCATTTAATTAAATAAAATTCTTCTAATTTATTTAATTGAAAGAAAACCCCTCTTTTAATTAAATAAATAAAAATCCCCACTTAAAGCACTTTATTTGTTGAAAAAAGAAGTAAATTAAATTAAATTAAATAAAAATCCCTTTTTCATCACATCTTCCTAAGTGGTGGGTTTTTGTCTCTTAATCTCAACCATTGATCAATTCTTTTTGCCTCTTAATCTCAACCGTTCACTTTCTTATATAAGAAAATCTCTCATTCTCATTTAGGGATCATCCACAATTATAGTATTGTTATGCTACAGGTTTGGAGAGCAATTTTGGAGGAGGATTTGAGCACTTGAGCTTGGATATTGCAACTTCTCTCTTCTTGTTTTCTTCTTGTATCCATAGCTATTCATGTAGATTAGATTCATATTAGATTAGCTCGCATATTTCCTTTCATAGATTAATCATGTATTGTTATCATTTAGATTAAGTTCCTTTCATGCATTGCAATCATATAGAGTAGATCTCATTTTTTATGCATTGAATCTCTCATTTCATGGTGTACTTGCACAGGCACAACTAGGTCAATCTGAGGGTCTCCATTACAAACCTTTGCACTCCATGACTAGAGAGCTATGAGTCGATATTTGAAGCCTCATTCTTGAGCAACCTTTGATGGAATGATTCATAGAAGTGTGTCAACATTTTAGCACACAATAGTATTTATTCATAACAAATATTCTTATTTCTTTATTTTTATTTGAACATGCGTGCAAGTCAATGTTCTCTTAGTTTGTCTATTTAATATTTTGTTTCACTCAACTTTTTTCCTCTCATTCAAACTTATTTGGTAACAATTTGTGACCATATACTCTTATTTTTTTAAATAACCTAAGAGAGGAACCAGAGCAATCTCTTCAATATGGAAGGTTTATGATTCTATTAGAATAAACTTACAAGGGATCAAAACTTTTATTTTGAATTTGTTGGAAATAATAGGTACTAAGAGTGGGGAGGGGGGAATCAATACTAATAAAACTTTCAGACTTTTACTGATACCTTTAAATAGCAACAAAAGAAACTTCTAAACTATGAAGCATATAACTGAAACTATAAAGTAAAAGTGCAATAAATCAAATGACAACACATGCACACACATAACACTCTAATTTTTATCGTGGAAACCCTTGGTTAGAGGGAAAAACCACAGTGGGGATGAAACCCACAATCTTCTCACTACAGAGAAAAGAGTGCTCTATTAGGAGCTTACAATCTCACTTTCTAGGTGGCTCACCCTTTTAGGAGTGACTAATACCTTATTAGAAGTATCAAAAGTCCTATTATAGACTACCTTGTTAGACAATTTTAATCCCACTTATGCAATGGCCACCTTGTTAAGGGATTTACAATAAAGTCATGTTAGAGACTACCTTGTTAGGGGATTTTGACTTGTTGAAACTATTAGGAAAACAACAAGAAAAATTGACCTGTGATATGCACTACACAATGCTAATCAGATACTTGATACTCTGTACTTGTTCTGAATCCAATCCTGTAACTTCTCTAGAAATAACTCTGCAATCGTAGCTCAAGATCTTACTAACAATAACACTTCATCAACTTTCCAACAACAACAACATCTAACATCTTATAACCTTATATATTATCTTTACCTTCTACTGTAAACCTAATTAGGGTTTCCATTTCCCTCCAAAATTACTTTTTCAATCTTAACTAATTCGCAAAAACTTGAAATCCTTACTGCGTTGGCCAAAACAAAATTTAAGTTGTCATTCCCAATGTGAAATATTCCTTCTATTTTATTCGCCAAAGAATACCTTGGATTCATACATGTAAATCTATACATAATTCCCTAAGAATTGACTAATTCATTTCCTCGAACAATGTACTACATTTTTATGTTTTCCAGATTCACTAAATTGTCCATCGACATAACTGATTTAGCCATTTAATCAAAACTTATTAATAACCTTTATCTTTTACCTGTTCACTGCACTGGCCGGTTAATAGTATCTTCACTTTTTCCTGTATCGGTGTGACCTAAGATTCACGGTCACAAATCATAGTTCGCCTACTGTCTTTACATCTTCATATGTACTGATAACAAAACTTGTCTCCCTTTACCGATCTGACCTTCACCTGTTATTGTGTTCACTGATTACCTTTTTTGCTTACCTTCTCTTTATCGATTGGATATGACAGTGTACCAGTCAATATAACTTAATTTACTTACACAAAACACTCTCACCCATGTAATCACTTGTAAGAAATGACAACCGTACGCCACAAAATCATCATCAATGTCATCTACCAACATTCTTCTATCAACATTCTCCCCCTTTAGCATTGATGGTAAAAACTTGTGAAATTTCAAAGCCTATACTCCATGTCTAATTACATACTCCCTGAATCTTTATACCATAGACTATATACTCTATATACTCCTTGTTAATCTTCCATATACTCACCCTTTTTTGGCAGCAATGCCAAAGACTATAATCAAAATTTTATGTACAAGGGTGTTCATAACTTACATTTTATCAAACACAGACTTGAAATGTACCTTAGCACTGGAAAGAGAATGATCCCATGACTTCTGTAATATTGTCAAGGCAATGTGATGACCATTTGAACCTGAAGCTAGATCCTCCATATTGTCAATTGTGCTCATGTGTGGAGTATCGATCAATACTTCAGCTTTCTTAAGATATGCATGTATGATGTCCATGTGTAGAGTTAAGAATCTTTGTAGCTCTAGCAAAGTCATCCTTACCCTATCCTCTTTTGCCTTGAGTTCACTTTCCTTGTGTATCAGTTCTTTCAGTTTTGCAATATGATCCATCATAGAATTGTTCAATGGTTCCAATTGGTTGACAAGTGTTGCCAAAACGTGTCTCCAACTCTTCCTTCTTTGTCTTGATCTCTGCAGTGAAGTTGGTCAGAATAGATATTTTGTTGAAGATTTTTATAAACTCAAGTAATGACCCTTTGAGTTCCTTGATCAGTTCAAATAGTGAAACCTTCTCAAGAGCAATCTTCTGTAGTAACTCTTCCATCATCTCCTTCTCTAATCTATTCTCTACACATTTTATCATCTCCTCTTCCATGTCATGATCTAGATTAGTGATTGCATCAACCAAATTTTTGATTTGATCAATCAAATATTATTCTTCATCAAGTTCTACATCAGGAACTAAGTCAACAAGTATAGCAACAACTTTCCTCAGTATTTTCCTTCTGTGCATCTTTTCCTTTATCTCGTTCTTTTCATCCTTTTAAGCCAGATTCCTTGAAAATAGTATATTTTCCTTTGTCTTGAACTTGTTAAAATATTTCTTCAGAATTGAAAATTCTAAATCATCTTCTTCCTCTTCATCTTCATCATCTTCTTCTTCATCTTCTTCCATTATCTTCCTTTTCTTTTTCTCACCGGTATCCTTTGTGTTGGTTTCTGAAGCACTAGTGGTGATATCCTTTGGTGTCTCAACTCCATCTTTAGTACTTTTCTCACATATTCTAGTGTTACTTGTTTGAGTTTCCTTATTTTCTTCTTTGTCTTGTTCTGTGTCTTGTTGTTGCACAACTTGATTTTCTTGATTTGCCTCACCTTGGTTAGTATCCTTGACCTGTTCTATTGTTTCATTTGATTGGACAGTGGTCTTTGTCACTTGTTTTGTTTCCTTACCCTTCTTTGTTTCATAAATCTTGTTTGGTTCAATATTAACTACATCATCATTGATCTCACTAGGGTTTAAATAAAGTGGGGGCTGAAGTGGTATATCTTCAGTTTCATCTTCAACCATGGGAGAATTGGGATTATTAGTAAGGTCTTCAACTATAACATCATCCATTGGGTCCTTTGTTAGGTCAATACGAGTAGCAACATTTGGAATACTACCTAACATATCTCCCATTAAATATTTCAAAGTAAAAGTATCATCTACTTGAGATGTACCTATTGTGGTTGTTACCTATGGTTGATCTACAGTGTATATCCTTTTCCATATCATCATTGTTTCCTCTTCAATATCCTTCTCCTTTCCAGCTAATAGTCTTGCAGTCCTGTGGCTAATATTGAATTTGTCTTTATACTTTTTAAGTGCTTCATCCCCTTCCTTTATTTTCAAATGTGTCATAGTATAAATAAGTGTCCTTTCTCTTATTTCTTTCAATTGCAAACTCCCATCTAACATTAATTGCTTCATATAATTCATCATCAATATGATCTTTAAGTTGACTAGGGACTTTGATGAATTTGTGAAAGTGAGATACAATAGAATCCTCAATTATTTTATTGTCTTCATTTGAAAATTTAGAGAGCTTAAAGTTGCTAATGTTACCTATCATTCCATGTTCTCTTATTACCTTGGAAACTTCAGTATCACTCTTAGGGATATTGAATTTAGTTTTACCAGAATTCCACATGTCTGTTATCTCCTTTTCTGAATTTATTTTCTCACTATATACCTCTGTCTTCTTCTTCTTTCTAGGAGAGGCCTTGGTTTTTCCTTGAGTTTTCCTCTTTTCATATGTTTTTTTTAGAGGTTTTGATACCTTAGGTGGCTTAGGGTCAGAGGATCTACC
Source organism: Thuja plicata (assembly GCA_018584345.1). Taxonomy (NCBI): domain Eukaryota; kingdom Viridiplantae; phylum Streptophyta; class Pinopsida; order Cupressales; family Cupressaceae; genus Thuja; species Thuja plicata. The sequence continues at coordinate 3,424,352 of MU225099.1, forward strand.
TTCATCAATCTTTTCCATATCAATTTCTTCCACCGATATTAATTCTGGAGTTTTAGTTTGTGTTTATGCTTTCTTTCTTTGTCCCTTTGCATATGGATTTGGAATGTTCTTATTTTTATCAATAGTGGAACTACTACCTTCACTAGTTACAAACTTATCTTCCAATCGACTTATAATCTTCTTATCTTATATTTTCTTTCCATTCTAGGATTTTTGTGTTCAAAGGTGATTCTCTCTTAATCTTCCTCAAATGTGCCATACATTTTTTCTTCCTTGTTAAATGGTAGTTCCAATAATGATTCTATGTGTGGGGGAATTCTATACCGCTTGTGCATTCTATCCTGAAAATCCTTAAAGTATCCCCACATGACATTGTTCGGGTTTTCACCTAGTTCACCTAAGTATTTTGTTGGCAAGTGGCTCATTTAGAAGTGTTCAATAACATATTATGGTTTTCATTTATGGAAACACATCATTTCTCATGAATGATCACTTGGATTGAAACATTGTTTTGGAGTTAAGGCTTGTAAAAATGACTAAATCCATAAAGCAGTTTACAGGGTACATGAGTACAGTTTTGGGCAGCGAACATTGTATATGATGAATGGAGGCATGCGAGCTTAGAGGAAGATATTTTGGGGTATGGTAGACCTTCAATTAAGGTCTCTTGAGTTTTAGAGTGTAGATACAAATTTTTGAAGTCATGCAAAGATAGTGATACAACGAGACAAAGCATTTGAATCATCGTGATGATTGAGGGAGTGTAACGTGTAATACAAATGTGCTATGTTGGATTTGGATTTTGTATTAACTATATTTTGGTAGCATATGATTGCCAAATTTGTAATTACTTTTTGTATAAGTGTTGGTTCTATTTTGTGATGTATTTGGGAGCTGACTGGGTATGTAATAAAGTATATATATGAAGAGCTTTTGAGAAGCGAAGTATAGATGTTGTGTGAATGGATGAATGAATGCATTGTGATGGTAGAATCAGACAGATGGTGATGTGGGCTACAAATGGAACTACTTAAGCATAGAATATGCTTTTTTATGTTCATTTTTATAAAATATTGTAACAGAGACGTATTTCTGATTGTATGAGCAATGAGCTCAGTGTATACCTTTAACAGGGTTTTGTATTCCTTTAACAGGGAAATGTACTAATGTAATTCTCATCTCCTAACAGAGCTAGGTCTCCTAACAGGGACACAATAATTTTAGTGCATATTTGTGGGTAGAATCCCCACCGTGGTTTTCCCTTGGCCAGAGTTTCCTCGAAAACAAATTCATGGTGTTATGAGTTGTGTACTTTGTGTTTGTGTTCTTTTCATTTCAACAATTATCTAGTTAGTTTGGAATTTGATAAGTTTAGGATTAAAGTGTTATAATACTGATTCATCCCCTCTCTCAGTATTACTTAATCCTAACAATTGGTATCAGAGCTATTGGCCCTTGGAGAGAAAGTCTAACAGCTTAAGGAAGATCAAGATAGATTCTGAAAGTTTGGAAGAAAACTTTGAAGCAACACTAGAAGACCTTGATAAGGTAAAAGAAGAAAATGGTGACTTGAAATTCAAATTAAGAAGAGAAGAAGGTTTCATCAAGAAACTGAAAGAACAAATTGAAATTTCCATAAATCAAAGGCAATATTGTATGGATAAGATAAAAGAGGATTCAGACAGTGATACATCAGATCAGATAAAATAGCTTGAACAAGAGAAAGATATTTTGAAGCTTGATCATGAAACTACTTTTTTTCAAATGGCTAAAGAGATTCACGAGGTAAAGTATGAAAGAAAAAAAATTGAAGAAACCTTAAAAGGTGCTAATATTCAAAAGGGAAAAATGCAGATTGTGTTAGATTTGACAAACTCAAATCCTCCCAAGATCACCTACATGCAAGCCTGTCATGAAGTAGAAACAAAAATAGAAGATATAAGAATAGTGGCTATGGAGGCCAAAAATCCAGAGACATCATGTGCTCAAGAAAACAATATATTAATGATATGTTTCTATGAATTACAATGTGATGTAAAAACTCTGTAATGAAAACTAAGAGGTGAATCCTTATAAAAGGAATCACGAAACCCTA
>MU225099.1:3430027-3460975 GCA_018584345.1 Thuja plicata
TGATTTAATTGATTTAATTGGCTAAGGCAATTAATTTGATTTAGTGATTAAAACCACTTAGGAGATTAAATTTGATTTAATGAATTATGCCAATAAATTAAAGAATTGTCTTGACATAATTAGGGGTGTGATCACACTTAGGGGAACTAGGGTTTATGGTCAGAGCAAACCAAATTAGGGTGGTTACATTTTCCCCTCTTTGAATAGATGTGCGAGCAGCGCATTAATTCAAAGAAATTTTTTTATGTTGACTTCAGAAAGTTTGAGAATTTTGCATTTGATCAAACAAAATGTCTGATGAGATCAGTCTCGCACTTGATTAAACTAAACTGATAGAATTGACTTTGAACTTGATCGGACAAAGGTCAATAAGCAAAGATCTTAAAGATACCAATTTTGAACTTGGTTGTCATCCAAAAATTGATAATACCAAGTCCAAACTTGATCGAACAAAGGTCAGTACAAAGATGCCAGGAGATTTAATAAGAATCTGAGAAAAGTAGACATAAGATATCCATCTTGTAAGAACTGAAGCCTTCAATCCAATAGTCCTGACTTAGTCAAGGAACTGTCATGCCTTTAGTTTGGTTGATAACGAATTCATTTTAATGTTGTTTCAAGAAAGAATTTGATTGATTATAGTGTGATCATGCCCCCTCAGGAATGAAATCAAAGGAAAAGAATAAATCCCTCTATAGAATGATGTATCACTTGAATTGATTGATTGAATCGAGAAAGAATCAACTTAGAAGAAGTGGAGAAACGAAGGTGTGTTAAGAGAAAACACAATTTTACCAAGTTAATCATGTTAAAATGTGAGTTGTGATGTTGATAAAATAATGTTTGACTAAGATTTTTGATGAATGATGTGCAATTTGATGATATAGAACCCGAAAAATTGATTGCGTAAATCTTGCGATTCATTTTCAAAACATATGGTGCAATTCTGCATTTTCAATAACTATCATAGAAATTTTACTGTACTGTGTAGAACATCATCTGTGCGTTCAATTTTATTCCTGATTGATTAGAAAGAGAACAAAATGAGTTTCAGTTGCATGGGAGGAGTTCTGGAGCTCCGAAATAGCTCAAAAAGTCAAATATATAGGTCCAAATTCCCTTTTTACTCACTCATTTTCACTTGTAACCTTGGTAATTTAGAGAGATGTGCAGATAATATGGTGCTCCCCATGGAGAAGCATCATTTCAAGCTTGGTCATTGACATCAGCGTCCAACTAACTACCCAGCTCCAGTAAGTGCTCAAAAACCTAGCTTGTCAAATTTGCAATTTTCAATTTTATGCATTTTTTCTCAAGATATAAGCATTTTAGTTTTGCATCATTTCCAACATTTAGGCTCGCATCCTGTAAATTATGGTTCATGTCCTTTTTTTACCATAAATCCCATGTTGTATCCTGTACATTCAAGATCACACCCCGTTTTAGTTCTTTTATCGCATGTTGTAGTGAAATTTAGGATTTTCAAGTTTGTCGCACCCTGTTGAAACAGGGTCACATGCGACATTCCGTGTCACATCCTGTAAAAATAGGATTGCTTCCTGGATTCCCCATCGCATCCCGGGAATCAGGGATCGCACCCCATGGAAATAGGATCATTTTTGGTAGTTGAGTGAATTTTTTGTCAAGTGTGACTATTTTTCTCTGTCTGATGGCCAAAACACTTAGCAAAGTCTATTTCTGCTTAGTTTCCCTAGATAGAATACTGATTTTGAACTTTTCTGCATTTTTTTATTAGATTCCTTTTGAAGTTGTCTCATTTTGAGGACCGTACCATGGTCATGTCCTTGCGCTGTCAAGAGCATTGACTGACGATGAGGCAGAGTTAGTGGCTCATGTTAAATTTTAGATCAAAATATATGGCTTTTAATTTTCTTTTATAAATTTAATATATGTAAAGTGTTTAATCACAATATATAAATATACACTTATTATTGATATAATAACAGATATATATAAATATATTTAATATTCAATATCATGCTATATGAATGAGACTTGTATTGTGTTGTATATACTTTTCTCCTATTTATCACAAAGACTATATATATGTATTAGTGAGACATGCCATTATAGAGACATGTCTCGTTGAGGAGACATGACTCTATAATGTCATGCATGTTCTTTCATAATAATACATATCACCCGATAACACTAATCGGTGAATTAAACACTTTACCTTAACTTATCCTTTCAACCCGATAACAACTCGTGGTTGATTATATTAATTGGTATTCATAACATCTTAAGTAAATACATTATAATTTAAGGGTTTCCCAATAATGCAAGGCTCCTGACAACAAAATGAAACTGCCTGATATCCTTAATGGCATCCAATCGGAATATTAACTTGGTCGCCACCCAATAGTTAATTAAGACCGATATCAATCGGTAATTGTTTAACCAATAAGGATACATTGTTAAGTCATTTGATATCAATCGGTGTCATCATTTTGACCGATATTAATCAGTTTCCAAATGTAACAATAAGCATTTTAATATTATTTATTTTATTAACTATATTATATATGTTGATATATATAATAATATTATTATTATATATATATTAATATGTATAATGTAGAATAATATTATTTCATATTGTTATATCTGAATAACAATTTTATCTATTCAATGATGTTTGTTTAATTTAATGAGATAATGTTAAATATGTATATTAATATATATGGCTATTATTATCATATATATATATTAATATAATATTTATTTATTTTCTCATAATATTATGATCATTTTATCTGATCGAAGCTATAAGCATCAACAGCTCATGTTGGTTTATTGTCTTTGAGATATTTACCCGATATCAGGGTCAATCGGGGGTTGTTGACTGCTTTGGCTGAGAGGTGGCACTCAGAGCACAACACCTTCCATCTACCTACTGGAGAGATGACCGTTACACTAGAGGATGTGTGGTGAATACTTAGAGTTCTTGTTATGGGTTGAGATGTGCAGTTCGATTCCACCTCTATTTCAGCAATTTCCATGGCATGATGATTCTTCGGATATGACACCATTACTCGTCATTACCTTACATGGGATTATATGTGTGATCACTATGAGAGACTTCTTGTATACTTGGCCAGATTGATCGGAGGCATCCTTATGACTAAATGAGGACAACACGGATTCATGGTCAGTTGGGTTGACATGCTTGAGCAGATGATGGTTTCTAGACGTATATTTGCATGGGGCAGTTGTATACTCGCTCACATGTACAGGGATTTACATGAGATTGTTTATCAGTACTCATGGAGTATGATAGTTGGCATCCTTGTTCTGCAGATCTGGGCTTGGGAGCATAACCCAGTTACACGGTCAATAGTCGATAGGAAGCATTTAGTAGAGCATCCATATGTGTATATGTACTCAGGTTAAATACAGTAGCCCTATCTAGGAAAGGTGGAGTATTGGCACCGTCTTCTAGATGATATGACTGTAGTAGTGTGATGACCCTACCTTGATTATGAGGAGTGGTTATCAGATAGGTGCCAGATGCCTTAGTTTTTCCAGAGCAGGTACCTGATTGGCAGGACCAGATATGTTATTGAGAGATTCTTAGTCACACGGGTATTGAGGCAGTATGGCCGCATGCAGGGCAAGTGCCAGGATAAATATGTATATGCATGGATCTAAGATGAGACACCATTGTGGGGTCCTCAGCTGATATATGAGACTACACAAAGAGCTATTAGAGATATGGTAGTAGCACCCTAGGATCTTCAGCCAGAGGTAGCGGATGTAGGATGTTATGATGGGTACCACGCTCAGATGTTACAATATTTTTTTCCATAGTTTACAACACCTGATGAGGCCATTCCACGTATTGAGGATCCACTAGATTATGATCCCACTGATGGTCATCATGTCAAAGGCTGAGGGGGAGCGCACACACACACAAACATAGAGAGAGAGAGAGAGCTATGGGGAGAGACAGAGGTAGGGATGGTGAAAGACATGGTGGGAGGTGCCCTCCTCCTGATAGGGGAGAGGGTCTAGATGATCACAATGATGCAGATGATAGGGGTGGAGGAGCTGTGGGTGGTGGAAAGAGCATTGGTGGCAATGGGAGGCAGACTCGATTCAGATTTGTTTCTCCCCAGAGGGATCCAGATCCACTATTGACCAGAGATCAGCAGAGACAGAGACAACGTCAGTAGAATGCTCAGTAGGTTAGGTCACAGGATAGGTTATCTGGACAAGATTCAGGCAGAGATGGAGATGCATTATCATAGTGTGAGCAGGAGCATGCGCAACTCAAAGCAAGAAACACGACCTTAGAGGCATTGCTTGCTGATAGGGATGCACATTTGGAGTGTTTGAGAGCGGAGAGGGACATACAGGATCGCACTGCGACACACCAGGGACAGAGAGCAACTTATTATTCAGGATTATATCATGTTGTAGTTCCAGAGGGTCAGTTAGCACCACTGTATTCATGGATGGGTCAGCAGTTTGAGGGGGCCATACCTCCACCAGCTCCATTTATACCACCTCCTCCTCCTCCTCTAGATCAGGGAGAGGGTTGTAGTCAAACTTGATACTACATATTGTCATTTTTTTTAGATCATATTGTATATATGGATCCTTTTAAGATCATTATTTTGTACGATGACATTTATACATGTATATTTGATTCACTGTATACTCTGATACTCTTTTGTAGATAGTTCCATGTTTTTTGATCTTATCCCTATCTGATATATCTAAGACAGTTGATCTTGATTTTGATATGTTCGTGGGTTCTCTTTCTTTGATAGATGTTTAGATTTTATGCACATGTGATAATGCTTATCTTGGTCTCTTGATGAGTTAGATTAAATATGTGATGACATTATTTATACTCATTGATTTATTACTGATATAAATGTGTTTCAAATGATACTAAGTGAATTGCAGATGAATGTTTTTGAGATTTTCTTTATGCAAATAAATGTATGGATGCACTTAGGATGTATAAATAAATGCAATGCTTTGAATGCTTTGTTTTTGTCTTTTCTCTTTCTCATTTATGAATGTAGAATGTATGTCATGGATATGCAAAGTCATTAATTTTAGTAATATTGATGTATGTAATTAACTTGGATTTTGGATGAATCAAGAATTTATTTTAACCTCAAGTCCTTTTAATGCTTTGTAAAATGAATCATGCAATCTTTAAATGCATCTACATGCATACTCTTAGGACTCTCACTAATTTGTATTCATTGTAGCATTTTATCATCATTGGTCATTTGTTGTAACGGACATCACTTGATAGTAAAAATGTCACTAATATCTACTAGTATCATGAAAGTATGAATACTATGTATATTGGATGCAATGTCAGAAATAAACTTAGGCATCAAGGCATAGAAGCCAGGACGACAAGTTAGTTATCTCCTTTTAATTTTAAGAATCAATTTTTGTTCAAGTGTAATTTAAGATATGTGACCTGTAATGACCTTGAAAATTCATATCCTTGGGTACATAATGTAGCGTACACCTTAGTGAGAAGCTGATGTAGAAAATAGACAAGGAAATTGTTTCAACCTCACCGTAGTTTACACATAACAAGGATCAAGATATATGTGGCTATCCACTCATGTTGGCAGCCCTTACCATAAACATCCAAGTTAGGTGAAATTTATAGGGTCATTTGGAACAATCACCATACGCAAAAAAACAAGAAAATGTTATGACCCTTTTCCTTGTGACTCTTGATCTTTGAATAGATGTCATGGAGTTACTCGGAAGACATAACAATCACCAATTGAGAATCAATAAAAGAAAATTTATAACCGCTTACATGCCCCTAGTATGAAACATCATGGGAACATAAAAGAATCATAATCAAACAAAGATCAAACAATGTGTTTTAAGTAGTATTGAGAAATATTGTCGATTCATTTGTCAAGCGCAATAGAGATTCATCAATCAGAATTTGGAATTAAGCAATATGTTTTCATGTCTGATTATATGTGAGATTAAATTTGTTAGCAATTGCAATCCAATGTAGTGTTTAGAAACACTGGTTTATTAAAGTGTTGAGAAACACTAGTTCATTTTTTTATTAAAGTGTTGAAAAACACTAGTTCATTTAAGTTCTGGATTAAAGTGTTGAGAAACACTAGTGTGATGTCTGTTACAGGTAGGTGGTGCTGAAGAAATGCCTTTGTTTGTGATAGTGATGTTTAAGTGCAAGTATTGAGAAATACAATTTTGAGAGGTAAACCATCCTAGACAAGACGCTTAGGACAACCTAGCATACATGAACTAACCATGCTAGAAAAGATGCCCCCAGTGCACAATGACTATTCCTAAGATGCAAATGTAGACAAATCCCAAGAAAGGATAGGACATTTGTAGGGAATCAGAGTCACCAAATAGCACAGGTGCGAGTATGAAGGTTTAGTTTCATTGATGCATTGATAGATAGAGCACAGAGTTTGAGTGATGCCTGTTTGCCAGGTTTTCACCACTCGACAAAGCTTTTTATTTTTGCTACCAAGACGCCTGTTTGCCAGGTTTTCATCAAGGCACTTTTTTCTCTTTTTCAATTTTTTTTTGCTATTTTTTTTATTTTTTTTGTAGTATCAAGGCACCTGTTTGCCATTTTCTCACCATGGGTACCTTTTTTAGGACTTTTTCCACTTTTTTCATATTTCTTCATGATCAAATTTTTGATTTTTTTGGTATTTTCTGAGATTTTCACTGCATGGGCTCTGCTAGCCAGACATCGAGCATAGAAATGCTTCAAATATAGAGTATTAATGGGATCATTAAGAACATCTCCCTCAAGTGTAGCTAGCTGATAAGCTCCTGTCCCAAAAGTTGTGGTAATGACATAAGGTCCCAACCAGTTGGGTTCAAACTTTCCTTTTTGTTCTTTGTTAGGTTGATTCTTAGGATTCTCTTTCAGAATGAGATCCCTCACTTGAAAGTGTTGTGGTTTGACCTTTTTATTGTACCCTTTTGACATGCATTTTTGGTGCACTTTTAGATGATCGAACGCTTGTTGCCTGCGTTCATCAAGTAAGTCTAAAGAATTTACCCTATCAATGTGGTATTATTCATTAGTAACAATACCTTGTAAAGATACCCATAAAGATGGGATTTCAACCTCAATAGGTAATACTGCCTCAACGCCATAGACTAGGGAAAATGGCATGACTCTAGTTGGTGTTCTAATGCTTGTTCTGTAGGCCCAAAGTGTCAGATTTAATTATAAATGCCAGTCTCTGCCAGACTTACTCATAGTTTTATGTAGGATTTTGAGAATGTTCTTGTTAGATGCCTCAGCTTGTCCATTACCTTGAGGATAATAGATTGAGGAACAATTCTGAGTAATATGAAACTGTGAGCAAAGGTCTTCGATGTCTTGGTTTTTAAATTGGCCCCCATTGTCTATTACAATTGAAGAAGGTATCCCATATCTATAAATAATGTAGTTCAAGATAAACATGGCCACCTATTTTCCAGTGGATTTGATCAGTGGCACGGCTTCAACCCACTTAGTGAAATACTCAGTGGTCATAATGATGTATTTGTGTCCACTTGAAGAATTAGGATATATTTGTCCAACCAAATCAAAGGCCCATTGCTGAAATGGCCAATGTGTTATGAATGGTATGAGCTCTCTAGTAGGAGAATGGATGAGATTTCCATGTGTTTGGCATTTATGGCATGTCTTTGAAAATAGGATAGCATCTTTTTCCATTGTGGGCAAATAATAGCCTACTCTTAGCAGTTTCTTAGCTAGTGAAAATTCATTTGAGTGTGATCCACATACACCTTTGTGGACTTCTTTCAATGCACGATCTGACTCTTTGTGTTCTAAACACCTAAGAAGTGTATCATCGAGACCTCGTCTATATAAGTTATTAGTAATGAAATGTGTGTGTATTTTGTGGTTCCTGCAAGCTGCAACACAACACTTAAATAAGTCATTACATTACTGCAAAACATAGAATAAGACATCAAATCAAACACTAAAACTAACTTATTGCTTCATATCTAAGAGGAGTGTGAAGAATTTTATAATTTTCCTTCGATTATGCATTAATCAGTGACATATACAACTTAGAATGAAATATTTAAAGAAAACTAGCCTAGATGCTCAAAAAATGGTTCATTTTAGCTTTCAAATTGAAGATTATAACAATACAATCTAGATTTACTCTAAAATGTATAAATATTTCTAAGAATGCAAACAACATAAGTTTAATTCTAAAATTAGGGGCCCATTGAGTTTAAAATTCATTCTATTTATAGAAAAATTAGGTGAATGAGAGGTTAGGATTGAAAGTGGAAGAGATGTGGAGATTGAATCTTTGGTGATCCATGTGAGGTGATCTAAGTGATTTCACTCCCATTGGTTAGGGAATTCACTTTCCATTTTATAAATGGAAATGTAATTTGGGGATTTATTTAATTCCCTTTTATTAATTACTTTAGCCATGTTTTGAATTATTTTAATTGAATTGAATTGTTTTTTTATTTAATTCAATTGTTTTGATTTAATTGATTTAATTGGCTAAGGCAATTAATTTGATTTAGTGATTAAAACCACTTAGGAGATTAAATTTGATTTAATGAATTATGCCAAATAAATTGAAGAATTGTCTTGACATAATTAGGGGTATGATCACACTTAGGGAAAATAGGGTCTATGGTCATAGCAAACCAAATTAGGGTGGTTGCACTACTAAGTCTTCGCTTGATGCTAACATTGCTGCATCAACCTAGATGGCCAAGCATGGCCTTAGGGGGAGCATTGGAGAGAAACATCAAAAATCTATCTAGTCCATATTTATGAAGAATAAGCTCTTGTGAGCTTAGGGAGAGTATGTAAAAATGTTATGGAATATGTATTTGTGATTGCATAGCTTTACAGCCTATATCATGTGCTCGCCAGATTGTTAGTTGACTGGATCATTTGCATAGATGATTTTATGGGGAACAGTGTCATTTATTTACACACTGAAGTATAAGGGAAAAAAACTTATCTAATCATCATTCGAAGAGCGGAGTTGAAGAAGAACAAACATTTGAGAAAGAAGATCAAAGAAGCCAGAGCATTGAGCAATTGGACGAAGAAGAAATTCATAGAATCAACAATTAAAAGGTATTTAGATCACTCACAAACTTGTGAATATGGATACACCGATGATATTTGATGGTTTTGAGATACCTAGATACAAGTTTAAGAGACATCCTTGCAAATCTACTGAGGATGTTCCAAAATGCATGTTCTCTCAAACACCTAATATTAGGGCTTATATCCATTGCAAGTATGTATCCTTGGGAGATTTTGAGATCTTCAAGGAAATGAAGGATATGACAAAAGAGGATAGAAAGTGGAAAGGTGAGTTTTCTCATCTTGAGAATCTTAGCATAATGAAAATGAAAGAATTGCATAAGTTTGACGAAGAAGAATGGTTCAAAATCTTTTTAAGTAGAGTACACGGATAATTAATTTGGATTGGTGAGCTGTCTATGAAGATTTGTAGTGAGTTGATCCAAGACATTACTGGTCTAGATAACTTTCAAGTCATTCTTGTTGCAGAGAAGAATACCAATAAGCAGGTAGAAACCCTAACCCACTTGAAATGGGATAGGTGGGAAATGACAGTGGTTGACATCTTCCAACAACATGTTAGACTATTTATGACAATTATTGGATAAAAACTTTATTATAGTAGCCGACCTAACTTAGTTTTTTCTAGTGTTATAATGATGGCATATAAGATGGTAAAGGAGAATATCAATTATAACCAAAGTGAATTTCTTGCACAAAAATTCATGGAGAATGTGAAACAAATAAAAAGAGATAGGAAAAAGTCATTCAGATTTGGATCACTTTGGATATATATGTATATACACATTGTGCATAAGTTTCCGGCTATGCACCCTAGAGCTTTGAAAGATAATGAACCCACTGGTCTACAAGTATCAAATAGCTACAGAAGATAGAATAGAACATGGGTAGATGGAGAACTATTTGGAATGATCAAAATCCTACAGAGAGAGATGAAACAAAGAATAAGGATACCATAGGAAATGGTAGAAAAGTACAAGGAGATAATATGTTTCATGGTTGAAACTAATAGTCTTTTTTTTGAGGCAGTTGACCTGAGGATGAAGTTGAGTTACCCTATAGGTATGAAGTAAGTAAAAAAGTATTAAATATGCAGGTTGAGAATGTACTATCTTCATAGTCAGATTCATCAGAAGAAAGATGGGGTACATATGAGGAGAAATCCTTTGAGACCAAAGAAGAACAAAAAAGAATAGCTAGGAGAAAGAAAATTGAAAATGTTGTAGATAATTTAGTAGGTAAAGATGACATTACTAAAGAAGAGATGAAATAGATAAGAAGAAAGATGATTGAAAGAGAATATGGAGTGATGAGATCTTCGCCTACACTTTTTCCACCTCCATATACTAAGAATAATTCTATTCCACCCTCTACTATGGCAGAAGTACCTATGGAGACATCGCAGACTGTGAAGGTTGATGAAACCCCTGTAAAGAGAATAAGATCCACTAAACAAAGTTCACCACACAAGAAATAGAGGATAGATGAACAAAATAAGTTAGATGTAGAGAAGGAAGAAGAGAAGAAGAAATAAGTAGAAGAGAAGGAATCACAAGATAAACCTGTGACCAGACAACTATGGAAACTTGACTTGAAAATGATGGAGAAAAGAGTTGTGGACCAAGGCAAGTTAAATCAAGTAAGAAAATTTTATGACAGGTATGATTCAAATGATCAAATCCTTATAGAAGATATTGTGATTAAGCACATGTTATTTTTCAATAAGAATTTGTTAGAGATGGATGGAAGCATTCCTCAGGAGTTGTATGATGAACTTGAAGTGAGGAAATAGTTAGCACTACAAGAAGATGATCAAATCAGGGTAAAAGCTATTGAATATATATTACCATTAATATAATATGATGAGCATAAAAGAATTATGAATGCACTAAAAACCCTGTTAAGAACTAAGTCCAAGCTGATCAAGATAATGGCAAGAAAGCATTATGAGGTAATTGAGGATACTCACAAGGTGATAGACAAAATTCTAATGGAAGTTGAACTTGAGAAGCTCACATCTCCTAGACCTAAGGATACTAAGCCTAAAACTATCCTAAGGCAAGCATCCTCCAAGCCTTTACTAATAAACATTGGTTCAACTAAGATGAAGAGGATATAGTGAGTTTATTAGTACAGCAAAGCAACCAGATTTCTTTATTGTAGGGTGTGCATGTGATTTTAGACACCTCAGTGGATACAAATGATCCTTTTGAAGTAAATACTAACATTGTGCCCGAGATTGATAAAGAAAAGGTAAAATCTACTAAGGAAGATCCCTCTAAGAGTCAAGAGAAAGCAAGAGTTGTTGAGGTTTTGAAGGAACCAAAGATTAAGGATGAAGTAAAAGAATAACTAATGACACTTGTTTCTTCAACCTTATTGTTGGAAAGTGGAGAGAAAACATTGAATGCAGATGTATAGAGTATGGATGAGGATAAGCTGATAAATCTATCTTATAGTACATTTGCAAAAGCTAAGGAGAGATCAGAGAAGAAAATGAAGAAGAAGTCAAGGGTATTGGAAAGGGAAGTTGGTACCATCAAAAAACTCACACCTATACCTCTTACTTTCCAAGGAAAGGACACTAAAGAGAACTTGATTAAGGAATTGGATGACTTTGACAGTCACTATGAGTCCCTAGAGAAGATTGCAGAAGAAAAAGAATAACATAAATACTTAGAAAATAAGCTAGACGAAGTATGAAAGTCTATTTCATGGGACTTGGGCATACTGGGAAAAACAATCTCTGAAGAAAAAAATTGTGTCACACATGGAATGAAGTTATACAGTTATTGTATAAACCATATCAGACACCTAAAGAAAGTTGAGGACATTATAAAAAATGACTGACTGACTCTAGATAAGCTGATGCATAGTTGTGAGACCTCCTCACACACTATATTAGAGTTAGACAAAGAAGTGTCCAAACTATTGGACAAGTTGAGTGTTTTGGAGATAGAGAAAGGGAGAGTTATGGGAAGATTTGGTATGTTGAAGAGTTTGAATACTCCTAAGTTATCAATTCTTTAGATACACCTTTTGGACATGGAGAAGATGACATGGGATCCCATTGGTTACATGCCTACTGAATTAAAGGAAGCTCATACATCTTATTTTTCACTGAATGGATTGATCCATGTAAGTTAGATATTGGTAAAGACTTGGACCGAGGAAGTAAAGATCTTGGAAAGCTCTTTCCGAGATGTTCTTAAGATGGTCTAATTTTTTTGGTAAGCATTTGTATAAATTTTGTTATGTATTCTACATTTTTGTATACCTTTTCCATTGATGTCAAAGGAAGAGAAGTAAATATGAAAAATGCATAGAGGAAAGATAGAGAATATAATTTTGAATAGTAAATATGTATAGGAGATAAAGAAGAGTATTGTATATTCTTTTTGGTATTGAACACTTAATCATTTTTCACTAAGTGTTGCCATTAATACCAAAGGGAGAGATTGTTGGAAAGTGGTTCATTCAGGAGTGTTCAAGAACATATTAGGATTTTCATTTAAAAAAAAATCAGTTATGAATGATCTCATGGAGTGAAACATAGTTTTGGAGTTAAGGGTTGTAAAAATGACAAAGTCCATAAAGTAGTTTATAGGGTACAGGAGTACAGTTTTGGGCAGTGAACACTATATATGATGAATGGAGAAATGAAAGATTAGAGGAAGTTATTTTGGGGTATAATAGACATTCAATTAAGGTCTCCTTAGTTTTGGAGTTCAGAGATGAAAGATACATATGTTTGAAGTCGTGCGAAGACAATGATACAACAAGATAGAATAGTTGATTGGTCGCGATGATTGAGGGAGTGTAACGTGGAATCCAAACATGCTATGTTGGATTTGGATTATGTATTACCTATATTTTGGTAGCGTATGATCTTGGAATTTGTACTTACTTTTTGTATCAATGTTGGTTCCATTTTGTGATGTATTTAGGAGTCGATTGGGTATGTAATAAAGTATATATATGAAGAGCTTTTGAGAAGCAAAGTATGGATTTTGTGCGAATGAATGACTGGATGCATTATGATGTTAGAGTTAGAAATATGGTGATAAAAGCTACAACTAGAACTTCTTAATCATAGAATATGATGGTTTATGTTCATTTTGATAAAACATTGTAACAAAGATATATTTCTGATTGTATGAGAAGTGAGCTCAATGGATACCTTTAACAGGGTTTTGTATTCCTTTAACGAGGAAATGTAATAATATAATTTATAGATCCTAACAGTGCTAGGTCTCCTAACAGGGAAACAATAATTTTAGTGTATATTTGTGGGTACCATTCCCACCAGGGTTTTCCCGTGGCTAAGGTTTCCTCGATAAAAAATTCATGGTGTTATGAGTTGTGTACTTTGTGTTTATGTTCTTTTCATTTCAACAATTATCTGGTTAAGTTGGAATTTGATAAGTTTAAGTTTAAATTGTTGTAATATTGATTCACCCCCCCCNTTCCCCCCCCCCCCCCCCTCTCATTATTTCTTAATCCTAACATATTCATTGATTTGGTATAATGCAGGTATATATGTCTTCCATGTTATAGTTTCTTTACCAGGGAAGAAATTTTGAACATAAAAGAACATACATACCAAAAGAGATCCAAACTTTAGTGCTTGCTTCTTATCGGACTATATTCTCTTTAGGTTAGCTAATAGTTGTGTTCTCACATTCTCCGTTAGGTCATATATATTACCTTCCTTCTCAATTTGGTAAATGACATAAATAGATCCATAAGGCACATTGTTTAAGTGACTAGACTGGTAGACCTTGTAGCCAATAATCATTGTTGCAAAGAGAACCTCTTGATCTTCTATGTCATCTAACGTCATAGCTCTGTGATCTTTCCTTGAGTTGGTGAGTTTTACAACCGTCTTTGTGGATATCTATCTTAGGGTACATGATTCATTATCCGCTGAAAATTATGTGATCAGATGAATTAATTCCTTGGTGATCTTGATCGATTGGTCCAGACATATGAATTGATCATGAAAATAGCTCAAAACATATCAAATCCACTACACCTTAAATATTTTTGGAAAGTCCATAATATGTGTCAAACCCTTCATCTGAAGATGTTTGAATTCATCCTTTAGATATCCATTAGTGCACATTTCTAGGTATTCCTTCTATATCTGATCATCTCCTAATTCAACAATGTTGCAAGGATAAACGTCCTAATGTTCTCAATGAGAAAAAAAACAAGATGAAATTAGGGATAGGGCACCAATTTTTTCTACTTCTGTAGCCTTCAATACAACTTGTACTTTGGTTTTTCTTCCTTAGTTATCTCGATCAATTTTAGTGTTTTAATCCTTGATGCCATAGTGATTAGTAAATTTCCTGCTTTCAAAATCAAACACATCGAATACCTTCAAGATTGATCACTTCTCTACTAAATAACTCAACTAGGGTTTTCAAATTTGTAATTTGATTCTTTGTAAGTATCCAGAATAGATAATTTGAAAAATCAATCACAATATGTAATCACATTCTACTCCTATAAACACTCTTATAAATTCAAGGTGAATAATGAATAGATTGACCAATAATTTATTTTCCCGAAAGGTTGTCCAATAGCTAGTTTGGTACAAAACATTTAATGTAGTTCACTAATGTCACACTTTATCGATTACAACCTCCACCGGTTAATGCCAAAAGTAGCATTGGTATATAATTTTTTTGAAAACTATAAAATCAGTGATGACCAAATACATTTAACAATTCAAATCTATGTAATTAATCAAAATTATCATCAAATCATCTCACTATGCAAATTGATATTACCGCTCATTATTATAAGGGACTGGTTAGATATAAAAAATGAAATTCAGCCCCTAAGCAAAACTTACTTGCTTAGTTTGAGGATGAATCCCCTGAGCTAGAGGATGAATCCCCTGAGATAGAGGATGATGGGTTATCTATCGAGGTGTTGGCATCTTATTTTATTTCTTCCTTCTTCACCCATAGCTTCTTCACCGCATTCCTCACTTCTTCAACATTAAAAGACTTTTTACCTTTTCTATCTTCATTTCTCGGTGACTAGTTCCTATACCTACAATCTCTTACTATATGTCTGACCTTGTAACAATAAAAGCATGCCATACATGTTTTCCTCTAGAGTCTAGCATTACCTCTACGATTCCTTAATCAACAGTCCATAGCCATGTGTCCATAGTTTCCACAAATAGAGGATGTGAAATTCATGTTTCCTTCTCTTCTTAGAACACTCACTGATCTATTAGGTAGTCTTGGTGATGGTATCCTTGATCTATAATGTTATACCTTGTGTCCAAATTTTTTGCATAAGTAACAATATCATTGAAATTCCCTTCAGATGATCTACTACTTTTTCTTGATCTGTACTCATAAGCTTGATGACCATACTTATTCCAATTGTAACAATAACAATCAAAATGAGTAGTTCTTGTAACATTCAATGGTTTTCTTCCAGAACATTCACTGGTTTGCTTCTAGAATATTCACTAGTTTGCTTCTACATACATTAGCATTGTGTCCAGGCTTTCCACAAATGTATCAAGTGGGTTTAGTAGGCTTCTTACCTTGTGGAATAGTATAAACCTTAGGAATCTTTGATTGTTTCTCAGCACCAGACTTGAATGATTCTCCTTTTTCAATTTTTTTGTCACCGATATATCATAGGCCAGAAGTGTCCCTAGGTCACCTTTTATTCTTCAATTTCTCATCAATATTTTGCAGGATTTGTTCATATTGCTTAATTTTTTCTTGTCTCTTTTTCAATCTTCAAGTCCTTCTTTAGTTGTTCATTTTCATGCCTTTGTGTTTCATTTTTAGCGCACATCAAGTATGTTTACATCATTGGTGTCACTTAACTATTCATTCAATGCATGGTTCTCATATGTCAACCTCTGAAGTATAACATCATTTTCTCTGATCAGATCTTCAAAATTCTTCTTTGTAGTTTCACCAGTCCTTTTTGCATCTTCAGTAGCTCTCATGCCTTTGAGAACTTCACACATCCTTATGGCATCCCTTTCTTGTTCTCTTTTCATCTTGGTTTCTTCCCTATTCAAGATCTTGTTCATTTTCATCATATCTGTTATTGCAACCTCAGCTTCCTTAGAGTTAACACTTCCTTCAGATAGTTCATCAATGTTGTCCAGACTTTGTTTCAGTTGTTCAGACAATCATTTTCTCTTTTCTAATGAGGTTTTTAGCTTTTTCTTCAACTCCTCAATCATCTTGTTGGCTTTCTCCAAATTTTTCTCATACCTATAGCTTTCCATATCCTCGGATCTACTCCCCAAGTTGTCAAAATTTTCCTCTAGAGAGTTTAAGATTTGATACCAATTATTGGAAATAATAGGTACTGAGAGGGGGGCTAAATCAATACTAATAAAAATTTCAGACTTTTACTGATACCTTTAAATAGAAACAAAAGAAACTTCCAAACTATGAAGCATATAACTGAAAATATAAACTAAAAGTGCAATGAATCAAATGAAAACACATGCAGACACATAACACTCTAATTGTTATCATGGAAACCCTTGGTTAGAGGGAAAAAACCATGTTGGGGATGAAACCCACAATATTCTTACTACAGTAGAAAAGAGTGCTCTGTTGGGAGCTTACAAGCTGTCACTTTCTAGGTGAGTCGACCTATTAGGAGTGACCGCTACCTTATTAGAAGTATCAAAAGTCCTATTATAGACTACCTTGTTAGAGGATTTTAATTCCACTTATGGAGTGTTCACCCTGTTAAGGGATTTACAATAAATTCATGCTAGAGATTACCCTGTTAGGGGATTTTGACTTGTTGAAACTATTAGGAAAGAAACAAGAAAAATTAATATGTGATATGCACTACTCAATGCTAATTAGATCCTTGATACTCTATACTTGTTCTGAATCGAATCTTGCAACTTCTCTAAAAATAAATTTGTAATTGTAGCTCAAGATCTCACTAACAATAACACTTCATCAAATTTCCAACAACAACAAAAACTAACATCTTATAACCTTATATATTGTCTTTACTTTCGACTATAAAACTAATTAGGGTTTCCATTTCCCTCCAAAATTTGTTTTTCAATCTTAACTAACTTGCAAAAAAATTAAATCCTTACCATGTCAACCAAAAGAAAACTCAAGCTGTCATTCCCAATGTGAAATATTCATTTAGTTTTATTCACCAAATCATACCTTGGATTCATACATAAATCAATACATAATTCCCTAAGAATTGACTCATTCAATTCCTTGAACAATGTACTACATTTTTTATGTTACTATATTCACTAAATCATCCATCAACATAACTAATTTAGCCATTTAATCAAAACTGATTAATAACCTTTAGCTTTTACCTGTTCATTGCGTTGACCGGTTAATAGTATCTTCACTTTTGCATATACCGGTGTGACCTAAGATTCGCGGTCATGAATCATAGTTCACTTGTTGTCTTTACACCTTCCAATGTACCGATATCAAAATTTGTCTCCCTTCACTGATTTGACCTTCACCTGTTATTTTGTTCACCGATTACTTTTATTATTTACCTTCTATTTACTGATTGGATATAACTATGTACCAGTTGGTATAACTTCATATACTTACGCAAAACACTCTCACTATGTAATGGTTTTCTAGCAATGACAACCATACGCCACAAAATCATCATCAAATGTCATCTACCAACATTCTTCTATCAACATAATTTTCTTTTGATCAAATATTTTTTAATATTTTCTATTTGTCTCCATTTTATTTTTGAAGCACTACAAACCCACAATTCATATCCATAAAGCATCACCAAAGTTACTAATAACTTGGATAGAATTTAGATAGTTTTTAAATCCCATTACTCAAACTCCCTAAATATGTAAATTATAATGAAAAAAATGCTCTCCAACCTTCCAACATTTTTTTGTTTTTCAATTTATTAACTAGACTTGTTGATAAGTAGGACATATTTTCCACAGCAAGTCAAATTGTGATATTGCTATCAGTATTCAACAATGTAGTTTTTTAGTCAAACTCATTGAGCCATATTACATGAGTATTGGTTCACAAGAACCCATCTTTCATGAGAATTAATGCAACACTTAACAAAAATTGCATCTAGGTGAAGCACTGAGACTTCCTAAGAGGTCGCCCATCTTGGTACTACTCCAACTATAGTACTAGGATGGGTGACATCCCGAAAGTCTCGATGCTTTACCTTTTTGAGCATCACCTAGATGCAATGAGTTCTACGTATTCCATTCATTCTCATGAGATATGGGTTCTTGTGAACTACTACTCATGTAATATGGGTCAATGAGTTTGACTAAAAAACTACACAGTTGAATCCTGATAGAAATATCACAATTAATCTTGTTGTTGAAGTTTATCCCAATATATTTGCACTCTACATTAATTTTTCCAAGTTACATCTTCACAAATTTAAAATAGTGTGATTTTTATTTTCAATTTGAAATGGCAATCACAATGACCTTGCTCTTACTAGTATTAACTTGCAAACACACTTCCTTAAAAAATTTCTCTAGTGTATTCAAATGCATCAGCAAACATTGTGTAGGCATTGAAATAAAAATGAGATCATCAACATATAAAAGAAACCTCAAAATATATTCTCCCAAAATAACACAATCCCCTCACAAATATAACCACTCTTATATTTTATTGATATATGAGCCATATATGGTAAGAACTAGAAGGCATGCTCGCTTAGATCCAATCTCACTCCTAAATCTTCTTAAAGGACTTAATTAAGTCCTTATTTTAGTTTGAACCTCCTTATAAACTCTATGCTAGACTATCTTTATATACCACTCCAATATATCAAGATCCTTCATCCTACTCCATAACTTACTCCTTTGTAAATTGGGTCAAGATCTTTCTTAAAGTTCACAAAGAAATTATACACTTCCTCCTTTTTATTTCATATTCTTTTTAATGATATATAAAAAATTAATGTCATGATATATTCTTTAAAAAAATTCTAAAACATGCACACTCTTTTTTCCCTCCTTGTGTGTGTGTGTGTGTGTACATACATATATATAATGTTAGGTTGATTTGATCCATACTATTGTCATTAATATTTCCATTGATGTCAACATATCCTTATTCCAACCTTTAGTGTATCGGTTTTTGTGGAACCGAATGGATTGGTGTATCAGTTGTGTATCAGCTGATGTGAACTGATAGTATGTATGCTTCGGTTGAGGTTGTCATAGACAATTTTTAGTGAGTGTTCTTTGTTGGATGCAACATATGGTTTTTTGGATCAATCCTATTTGGATGTGCATCCTTTGTATTTTTCGGTCCCAGCTATGTGGATGTAACATGGTGATCATATCCATTGGAACCAAATGCTTTGGAGATGATGTAGTGTGTTGACTTGAGAAAGGTGTGTTTTAATTTTCAAGCCAGTCCTCATTTCATTCCTTACCACCATTGGAATGTCTTCATGTGACTTATCTCAAATTTTATGGCTGACCTGGTGGATGTTTATGATGTTGTATATATAAGAGTGATGAATTCAGTTGTTGGTGTAATAAAATACACATCTATATCCAATAAGTGTCTCATGCATGGTGGTATGTAAAGCGATAGTGATTCTATGTTCCTATGCAGCAATGTGTTGATATTGGTGGTGGATTTTATCTCTTTTCATATTCTCTAGTTGTAAGCCTTATTGTACTGGTATTGAGCCTCTATGTATCGATAGTGAGCCTTTGTGTATTGGTGGTGAACCTTTGTGTATCAACAGTGAGCCTTTGTGAGTATGGAAATGAGCCTTTGTAAAAATTACCATACCAATGTCACCTTAATAGGTATTTTACATTTCATGAGAATTATCTTCTTCATGATTTTTCCCATCTTGGGTTTGCACATAAAATTCCTAGTATTCTATGTATGGTTATTTTTGTGTTCTTAGTACTTACAATTTTTGTGGATGTTTGATGTGATTAACTGACAAATCTATAGTTGATATTACTATTGATTAAGTGTTGACCAACAAAAGAAAATTTGTATGAGTTGTGTGGGAATAACTTATTCAATCCCCCTCTTAGTTATTTTTCCTATTCAAAAATTGGTATCAGAGCCTAGTTTCTCAATGAAGAAACTTAACTGCTTGAGTCATATCCAATGATGCACAAATTGAATACCCCTTTATTTGATGGATTAGGTTATAGTTCCTAAAAAGATCAAATGAAAGGATACTTGGTATCGATTGGTTACAATACCTAAAACCATATGGAGACCAAGTATCTATTTCCTTAGAATGGACTTACCACTCAGGATGAAATTGAGGCATATGAGGAAAATGAAAACGAAAGATATGCTATTACTAGTGCTTTATCAAAGTCTAAATTGTTAGGAATGAGAACACTGAGAGGGGGGGTGAATCAATGTTCAACAATTTAATATATTTTAGCACCTTGAAACTTATCCCAATAAATAGATAAAAAATTCAATAAGAAAATCCTATAACACATAACACAAGATATGTTTACGGGGAAACCTTGATCAGAGGAAAACCCCGGTGGGAATTAGTACCCACAAATAATTACACTAGTCTTATGAACTTGTTAGAGTTCCTTTGCCCTGTTAGGAGAATTCATTACAATGTTGAGTACAATAACCCTATTACGATTCTTTTACAAACCCTATTAAAGGTGGATGGCACACTTCTAGAGCTCAGTGCTCAATAAGAAGAAGGATACAACCTCCTAATAATAGATATTCACAATATTTGAAAGTTAAACTGTTGTTATGACACTCCTTGTTTGATCAGTTCCTTTTGTGCGCTAAAACCCTAATCACTGGTAGAGATTTATCTCATACTGATTATTCTTCTCTTATTATTGTCTTACTTACAATAATTATATTTTAACCATTCCATGCACTAATACAAAATACATGTTAAGTATATATACATACTCAATAGACATGACTGAAACTTAAGACTTAGTCAGCCCAAAATGAACATACACAACACTTCCAAGTTAATTGGATTAAGCATTTTTACATGAGTGATAATAACATCATTACAAACATATTAAAATAGGCACATAGCCATAAAAAAACAAATTAATATGCGTTGATCAAAATATGTAGTCAGCTCCTTGCTTTGTTATGTTGAACTGCTAGTGACACTTAGATTTGTTGTAACTTCACCATACGGGCATATCTGATCATGCATGTGTAAAATTAGTATAATTTTGTATCCAAAATCTTATATCTAAAGGTGCAGACCATGATGAGTTCATTTTCATGTGTGCTAGTGCTATGATCAATAGGTATATCTCTGTCTGCACTGTCTTCTATACTTAGCCAAATTCTAATCTTCAAAGTTTATGAACTGATTATCAAAACTTCATATGACTTTGTTTCCATAATGACAACAAAAAACTAGTCATATAATCTTAGTAAAGTCAACTTTTCAACAATCTCCCATTTTTCATTAATGGCAACAAAGGAATGTGGCCAAGTTACTAAACTTTGACTTCATAAAATAAATTGTACTTATACTGATATATCTCCTCATACTATTTTAACTTTGGCTATATACACTATGCTCCTTTATACACTATACTCCCCCTTTGAAATTAATGAAAAAGGTGCAAAAAAATGAAAATATCTAAGTACTTACTCAGAGTACACATCTGGATATGCAATTTTTAGGTTTTTGACTTCTTGCTGCCAAAACACCTTGAGTGCATCAACCGTCTGAAGATGGGCACATAATGCATAGATGAGTTTCTCCATTTTTATCAAATCTATGCAGGGGCCTTGATAATTTGTGACTATAGCTGCATCAATCTGCCTGATATTCTCATTCAGTACAGCTAAGGAGGGTGCAAGTGCATTTCTCAGTTATGTTTGTCTGGTCCTTATCTTGCTAATCTCTATCTTGGCTTTCTCAATTTTATCTAATTGCCCTTGATAGATGTTGTTACAAAAATTGATGTCTTGAGAAGAGACTTCAACTGATTTTCTTATATTTTCAATCAAGATGTCTACTTCCTCAATCTTCTTTGTATATTTTGTAGTCAGCTTACCTTTGTCCATGCAGTTATCTATCACTTTTATGCCTTTTGTTGCTAACTCTTTCAAAATTGCTTGACCAATCTTCAATGGGTTAAGATATAATGAGAAGTTATTTATTAATTCATCCAACCTTTCCTTTTTGTACTTGTCTTCTACAATTTTAGTAGTTGAGTCTACTAGACTTGTGAAATTTTCTTTGAAGCTTGTCAAGATACTATCGACATCATCCACTGATTGAATATTTGCCAATTTCTTATCTAATGGAAATAAGTTGTTCAAAATGCTGAATGACTCAAGAAAGAGAGGATTTCTCATTACTTATTTCTCTTTTTCTTTCTCCATGGCCATTACACTTATTTTGATCAAATCTTCTTCTCCCCATGCATCTAGGTTTGTTGTATCAGGAGTCAAACTTGACAACAATGACATTGATGGTTTGATAGAAGGAGTGAATATTGCATTTTGACTCACATCCATACATTAAATCTTCATTGGATTCTCATGAGAGGGTAGTTCATTAGGTTCATCCTTTCTATCTTTATCCTGACCTGTTGTTTCTTCAGTTGGAACTTGTTCTTGCTGCAAAGAAGCTTTATTAGTGCATAATATCTCGGCTTATTCAGTACTTACAAAGGCTTCCTCAAACTTATTCAAGTCATTATCTGAGGCTAACTTGGTTATCTCAACATTATTTATTATAATCATTTCATTTGAATCTTTGACTGTATTAGAAGGTGACAAGACTTTGGGTGCAGAATCTCGTGGACCTGTTATGGGCGCATTTAAAATCTCTGATTCTTTTTCTTTCTTGGAGGGAACTAGAGTAACTTTAGTTGTAGGTGTTGTTGATGGATACATGTGTCTATCCAAAAACACTTACTTGAATGCTTTTTCAGTATCCTTTCTAACCAACTCATACTCTTTATTCATGATGTGTAGAGTTCTTGTCTTAGTTCTTAGATGAGGTTTTACCATATCTAACAGTATCACCTTCTGATCATGTGAAAAAACAGGGAGAAGATTATCTAATGTTTCTTCTCTAATCCTCACATCCTCTTCTAAGGCTTGTCCTTTTAATAAGTCAACTATGTTCCATAATTTGTCTAGAATGATTGTCTTAAGTTCCAAAACTGACCTTTTGAACTTGATCATATGTGAGATAATCATAGAATGTATTTATGATATATCAATCTCTTAATATTTATCATAGACATTTGCAATTGAATCTAACTGTCCTTCATTAATGATTATGTTTCTCAAGATTTCAAGACTAGGTCTGAATCCTACCTCAAGAGAAGCTTGATTATTCTTTACTTTTCTTCAAGTTGTCCTTGAGGATGAGTGGCTTGTGGGGACTTGCTTCCTTATCTAGTCAACTTGCTTGGCACAGAAGGCAGAGAGGATTCCAGGTCAATAGTAGTAGAGGGTGCAGATATGCTCTCACCAGACTTATTCCTTTTCTTCTTATGGATATCATCATATTTTTCAATTTTGGCTTCTACAAGTGTTTTCTTAAGTTCTCTAGAAATTTTAGCTTCCCTAGCTTTATCTAGGTCTTCTTGGGTGACACCATAAACTTTTAGAATATTAGAGGTAATCCTTGATGCTTTCCTCTTATTATCTGCACTGTATAGGACATAATCAACTTGATTTGTCTTTTCTCTATATGTACCCCATCTAGGCTCATTTGGATCTTTAGGCACAGATAGAAGGAATTATGCATATCCTTCCAAAATATGTTCTTCTACCTCATAACCAAGTGGGTGAATCCATTTGTTTCTTGGCTCAACTGCTTCCATGCATGTACAATCCATTTATACCATAAAGGATATGGTGTCCTTGTATTTGTCAACTATCTTCATAGGTATTCTAAACCTCTTCTACATCTTAATTCAGAATGTCTTGATCTCCATATCCATAGAATCCTTTATACTACTTTCAGATGTAGCTTTCAATGAAATTTGAGACAAGGTAGGTTTGCTTCTATCTAAGTAAAGATTAGAAACCTTACCAAAAATGTGGAAGTACATGTATATAATCAAGGAACCAAATCTGAATATTTTTCTTTTTTCATGCTTGATAGCTTTAATATTCTCAATTAGCTATGCGCGCAATATCTCACAAAGGTTATAGTGAGTGTTATCTCTTAACATCCTTATTCCTGCCAGAACTATAGCTGCAGATACACTATTTAGTCTACTTGCATGCTGAAACTTGTAACCAAGTATCATGGTAATGAGTTTGATGTCTTTCTCCACAATAGGATCAATATTCATTCCACGCCTATCGTTCCTAGATAAGCATGCCTGCTCAACCTGTTTCTTGACATCCTTTCTAGTGGGAAGAATGGGACCAACCTTAGAGAGTCCAGTCATCTCATGAATGAGATCAATGGTAAGTTAGATAGGAACTTCACCAATCCAAAAAAGATCATCATGAATCCTACTAAGTATAATTTTAACCCATTATGGTTCATAAAACTCATACACATTTGTATACTCAAAAATAGGGTTATCTGAGAGATGTGAGAATTCATCCTTGAATGAGTAATCAGGGTTAATCATAAATGCCATAAGAGGTGTTATTTTTTTATCACCTATAGACTCCTTCTTATAGTAAATGTAAGTGTGTATATCCTCAACATGCACAACTCCTAACGGAGTCTTGGAAAATGCCCCTTCAACATCATCTAAGACTGACTTGAAATGATGCTTCTTAAACACATATCTCTTCTTCTCAGTGATGTCAAAAACTATAGGAGTTTCCATTACTTACTTTTAGATTTCTTAAATAAGGTTTCACAGAGATTCTAAAATGATGCGTCTGCGCTAGGGTTCTGTTACAACTGCAATCCACTTAGCTAACCAACCAAAGACAATCTGTCAATACTAAGAAGCTTGAATCTCCTATGCTCTCCAACTTCTCAATCTCAAATGTAAAAGTGAAGACATTTAGATATTTTAGTGACTTATAAATTGAGTTACTTCAATTAAATGCTTGTTTTTGTAACACGGTTTCCACTATGAAATCCAAATTTAGTTCCTGCTCCACTTAGAACCTTGCGCTCTTGCATACTATATCAAAATGTAACCAAGAACATAAAATAGAAGGTGCATACTTAGAGGTGAGTATACCTGTCGCGCAGGGGTTTAGAGCTTGTCTAGATCCCCCTATGACCATGAGGGCCATCTATCCAGAAGTAGAAGGTGCATCCACTATGGATGCATCTACCAATTTGTCAACACCATCATCTTTCTTTACTTCAACCCATATTTTGCCTGAATCTTCTATAGCTTTCACAAACTTGACTTCTCTATATTCTTCAAATAGAGATCCTTGAGATTTATTAGGTCTTCCTTGTTTTTATGCTCTAGATATGAAAAACCTTGAGATGTGTCCAGCCTTGTTACAAGAGTAAAAAATCACTAGAGGCTTGTTTATATGATTAACCATGTTGCACTGTTTAGCTTTGTGTCCATTGTAATTGCATATTTGACATATAATGATTGATTTCTCTGATTGTACTGAGTTTGACTTCTTTGATTTTGTTGTGTCTGATTTCTTATATTTGATCTACAGTGTAGGGCTCTATGACCAAATTTATTTCATGAATAACAATAACCATTGAAAGGTCTTACCTCTTTACAATCCCTTGCCATATGTCCTTGTTTGTTACAGGCATAGCAAGTGCGGTTAACTAGTTTGCATTCATCTTTTGGTGGTTTTGCTTTAGCTTCTCCAAGATTCTCAATTGTATTTGCTTCTGTAGATTCTTCTTGTGCTTTCTTTCTTTCTTGCATTGTATCTATTTGAATTTGTGCTTCATTGTATCCAACACCAATGGTATCACCTCTTAACTTTTGTGCATAGAGATGTGATTGTAATAGATTAGAACTTGTGTGTAATTTTTCAATATGATTCTTGGCTTCTGTCAAATCAAATTCTATCTTTTTCTTGATGTTCTCTAACTCCAAGATTTTCATGTTTTCTTGCATAATTTCTTCATCTAATTGTTTACTTTCTTTAGTATTTTCTTCAATAGTTTTCTGGCTATCTGTTAACTATTCATTCAAATCTTCAATCTTATCCTTCAGAGACATGTTTTCTTCATTCATATTTTTGACCATTTTTCCCAAATCATTTGTAGGGAAATCTTTCAAATCTTTTCTTAATTTTTTTATGAGCATTTGCGAGCCATCAACTTTCAATTTCAGTTCTTCGTTTTGTTTTTCAAATCTATCAAGATCTTCAAGAGCTGATTCAAGATTCTTTTTTAGATGTTTCACTTATGCTAAGTCCATGATCTCCTCAAGTGGTTAAACTTCTCTTAGAGGACCAAAGCTCTGATACCAATTGTTAGGAATGAGAACACTGAGAGACGAGGGTGAATCAATGCTCAAGAATTTATTATGTTTTAGCACCTTGAAACTTAGCCCAATAAATAGATAAAAATTTCAATAAGAAAATCATATAAAACATAACATAAGATATGTTTATGGGGAAACCTTGATCAGAGGAAAACCCCGGTGAGAATTAGTACCCACAATAATTGCACTAGTCTTAAGAACTTTTTAGAGTTCCCTTGCCTTGTTAGGAGCAGTCATTACAATGCTGAGTACAATTACCTTGTTAGGAGTCTTTTACAAACCTTGTTAAAGGTGGATGGCACACTAGCAGAGCTCACTTCTCAATAAGAAGAAGGCTACAACCTCCTGATAAAAAATATTCACAATATCTGAAATTTGAACTATTGTTATGACACTGCTTGTCTGATCAGTTCCTTTTGTGTGCTGAAACCCTAATCACTGGTAGAGCTTTATCACATACTAATTATTCTTCTTTTACTATTTTCTTACTTACAATCATTATCTTTTAACCATTCCATGCACTAATACAAAATATATGTTAAGTATATATACATACTCAATAGACATGACCAAAACTTAAGACTTAGTTGGCCCAAAATCAACATACACAATGATTCCAAGTTAATTAGCTTAAGCGTGTTTACATGAGTGATAATAACATCATTACAAACATATTAAAATAGGTGCATAGCCATAAAAAAATAAATTAATATGTGTGAATCAAAATCTATAGTCGGCTCCATGCTCTGTTCTGCTGAACTGCTAGTGACACTTAGATTTGTTGTAACCTCACCATACAGACATATCTGATCATGTGTGTGTAGAGTTAGTATAATGTTTTATCCATAATCTTATAACTGAAGGCGCATACCCTGATGAGTTTATTCGCACGTGCGTTGGTGCTCTGATCAATGGGTATATCTTTGTCTGCACTTTCTTCTATACTTAGCCAAATTCTAATCTTTAAAGTTTATGAACTGACTATCAAAACTTCATATGAATTTTTTTCCATAATGACAACACAAAACTAGTCATATAATCTTAGTAGAGTCAACTTTCCAACATAAATTAGAAAAATTTATTTCCTTAAAAATCGCATATGAAGTTTGTGCTAGGAATAACAGTCCACTAACACAACTGAGAGGGGGTGAATCACTTGTGAGACAGATTATTAAACATTATACTTTATAAATAAAAATTTAATCCAAATGATAACACAGTAAATGCCAACACAATAACACAATCCTTTATTGTTGAGGAAACCCTGTTAAAGGTAAAACCTCGGTGGGAATTAGCACCCACAAATAATGTACTGAGAGTATAGTATCTATGTTAAAAGATTTAGCTATGTTAGGAGCTTATTACAACATTACAGTACACAATCCATGTTAAAGGACAGACCCTATTAGGATTCAAGAACAATGGTGGACTCACTTCCCAGGCACATTTCCTAAAGAATGTTAATTCCACCCTCAAGGACTTACAATCTGAAATAGAAGTGTATATATAAAAATATACAATCTAGTGAATTGTCTGATAGCAACTATCTTTGCTTGGTTAGTTCCAATGAAGTACAATAATCATATCCTGTACTCTACATCCAGCAAAAAATCAAGCTCACAGCTTCCACACTTCTCTGTCTCTATTAATCACCTTCTCTTCATACATATATACACACATCTTTTGAAAAGAAAACATCTCTCATATATACCCTATTACAATAATTGATTAGGTCGGCCAATTAAGATTTCCCAATATACAAATAATTATTTAACCCCTTGCTAAGATACACAAGGTACCTCTAACAAGTATACATAAATTACAATACATTAGATATAATCAAAGATCTGTAATCCACGCTCGTAATCCATAATAAATGCTACATCTTTGAAGTCGGCCCTATTGGTTGTATTTCTAGTTTTGAATCTTTCTAGTAAAATTTTTGAGTTCTCAGTCTATTTCCTGCATAATTATCTAATTTCTATCCAACATTGCTAAAATCCTTCTGCAAATATTGGTCTTCGAGCCTAAAAATCAGCAAAGAGTGTAAAACCCTAAGTCTTAAGTCAGTTTTCATGCATATCCAAGGAAAAACCCTAGCTCTTCAAAATCCTTTCTATTTTGCAGTTACTTTTTCAGAAAAACCAAGTCACTTAAGTCATGTGTTTATTTCCTACTTTACATGTAAGTCACAATGTCTCTTTATAACTTGATAATATTCCATTTCTTTTTGAGACTTAGTGAAAATCTTTAGTTGTGTTATCTCCATAAGAAAAGAATATGGTTCCAGTGTTAATGAGATTTCACATGGGCTGTTGATTAAGACCATGATCCTGTGGTTGGAGGATAATCTCTTTGAAAACCCAGAGTTAGAAAAATCCTTTGGCAACTTCAAGTTCACTTAGTCGTGCAATCTCGAAAGTTGATCAGAGTCAGAAGTTGAGTTAAAAATGGTTCAAAGTTTCATGCAGTCACGTAATCTCGAAGAGAAATAAGAGTTAAGTGAAAATATATGAGATTAAGCAATAGTTGTTGATCTAAGAAATAATCTAGCGGTGGCTATGAAATCTCAAAGAAATCTCTTGAGCTAAGGAATCTATCAGCGACTTCAAATTTATACAATCACAGTGTCTCACAAATAAATTGAGGTTAAGAGATTGGTTAAAAGCCTTCACTCGCGTGATCTCTTTTGAAAGCAAAGGTTAAGTTAAAGGTTGGGAGATTAAATGACTACCGTCAGATGAAAGATAGATCCTGTGGCCAGCATGAAGTCACATGAAGAATTTTCAGATGGATAAAAGATTAAGAGATATCCTGACTATCGTTAGATTAGAAAAGGATCTAATGGCTGGTGTTCAATCACGAAAGAAACCATAACTCAATGATTTCTTAAAGCGACAACGAGATACAATGAGTCGTGAAGTATTGATAAGAACTATGGTTGAATAAGAGTTAAGTAAAGTTTAAGTGAGCTTGGAGCGAGAAGATTTGAGCCATGAAACATAAAAGATCAGATGGATAGCCTGAAAGTCAAATAGTCAAAGAAAGTTCAAGGATTTAGCAATGGTGATTCGGATTTAAACATGTCTCTAAGTAAAACTCATATTTGAGTTAGTCGTGAAGTCTCAAAGCAAACCAGAGGTAAAGAAATTCTTTCCACGACTTGGAGATAGCTTAAGTCATGAAGTCTCAGAGTAAAATATAGTTAAGAGAAAAGCTAAGGATATTACACGCAAATTGTTAGATTAAAATTTGATCCATGGTAGTTGAAAAATATCAGATAAAAAAGAGAAAGTAAAAAAAGAAAACAAGATTACACATGGACCGTCTGATTGAAGGAAGATATAGAAATGGTCACATAATCTTGAAAGAAACTCAGAGTTAATGAAATCCTAAAGTGACTTTTATTTTACACAGTCGCGTACTCTCTGAAAGGAACTAAAGGTTTAACAAGAGTTATTAAAAGCCTTAAGTCACGGAGTCTTGAAAGGAACATGAGTTAAGAGAATTCAATCAACGATTAAGATATGAGCATTGATCAAGATGAAGATCATGTGGTGGTTGTTAAGTCTCAGAAAAGAGCCAGAGTTAAGGATAACTCTCCGTGATAAAGAGATCATACAATCGTGCAGTCGCTGAAGGGAACCAGTGTAAGACTGAGGTAAGATATAAGTTTTTCTCCTGTGCCATGTTGTACAGTTGTCAGCTGTGTGCTATAATTGTCTCACACTTCTATGAATCCTTACATTCAAGAACACTCAAGCATGAGGTCTCAAAAATTGATCCATAGCTCCCTAAGCATGAAGTGCAAGGGTTTTTAGAATGCTCTTAGTTAGAGCTATTAAGCCTATAACCTTGCTAGTAAACCATGCAATGGGAGATTCAATGAAGACAAGGGCAAGAATGTCAATATCCTCAAGAATTAAGAATGAAATGCAATGCAAGCTAGATTAAGATGAATATGCAAGCTAAGCTATGAAAATGAAAGAACAAGTATTACAAAGCCTCCTAGCTAGGCTAGATGAATTAATCTAAAGCACAAAGGAAATCTAAGCTAAGAATGCCATGATAATGCAAGAAATGAAACTATGATAACATGTAGATGCAAAAGCCAAGAATGCTCCAAATCTTCAAAAAGCTCCAAAGTAACCTAGAAAACCTATAGCATAACATTAGCCTCAAAACCTAAGATATTCAAATGAAGGAGAGAGCTCTCCTTTTATAAGAAATGAGATGAAATGGACCATGAAAATTAAGAGGCAAAAGTCTTAATCAAGGGTCGAGAAAAATGGAAGCTTGATCCTTGTGCACAAATATCCTCCAATAGGAAAATAGGAGTTGACTTTTGTGTCCCACATAAGACAAAAAGTGTTTTTTCCCTTTTTATAAAATAAGAATAATGCTTTAT
>MU225099.1:3461075-3478027 GCA_018584345.1 Thuja plicata
TCATCTTTTATAGCTTAAATGCATGCTTATTTCATCATTTAGCTTGTTTTCAATTAAAATCCTTCATGCTAGAATAGTATTGGTCACTGATTTATAGCATATTCTGAGGGCTAAATATGTTATTTATTACACTCTTTCTAGTTAGAAGGCAATAGGCCGATATTAGTGGTTTTTGAATGTTTTATCTAACCATTTATACTAATGCAATGACCTATTGAGTGTTTGTGTTGATTATGACAGGTACCCAAATACACACACACAGAAGTAATGACAGAAGTGACTGAATTACAAATCCATGATTTTAAAGCAAGGTTTGTGCATTGATTTCTCTAAATAAGTAGGCATTACTAGTGATCATTTCATTTTTACCAAAAGCTTCAGTTTTCAGAGTGATATTTTCATAAGTGATAAGAATTTCCAAGAGAACAGATCTATATAGACATACAAAGTAAAGAAAGAAGATTTGATCAGTTGCAATCCAGACTAGAAAACATGAGTAGAGCATTGAGTGTTGCCTCTACTAGCAGGGAGAGCGGATATGATGATGATCTCAAAGGAAAGAGGAATTATTCAGAGGAGTTCATACAATAGCTTCGAGGCTCCAATAAGGGAAAAAAGAACTAGCCAGTAGGTATGACACCATTTCAAAGACCATCAAGAAAGATGATGGCACTATTCTAGTAACCCTTGATAGGGCATCATTCATGAAAGCTTTTTATATGTATAACCCCTGTTCAATAGAAATAAATTTGAAAGCCCTAGCTGCTAGATATACCAAGGAGGTTGGTATTGTAGCTAAATTAATTCAGGCCCATGTGCCAAAGGGAACCAGGAATTATATTGCCCCAATTCCTAGTGATAATGCACCATATTTTTATAAAGACCTAGCATTCTACATGAAATACATTTCATATGTCCTATGCAGAGTCTTAGGTGTAAATAGCGGAAGAGAGAGAGTATCATCAGACGTGCTGATGATAACTCTAGATTTTCAAAGTCCCTATGTTAGTACTGACTATGATTATATTCAGTATGTAATTGATAAAATGCACCAAGGATTTGTGGATATCTAGAGAAAGGTAGGAAGCCTTAAATTCCTGCAATATTCATTGCTCATGCATTTGATTATGTTATATAATTTTAATATCATGGACCAGCCAAATCTACAGCTCAAAAGATTTTATCATGGTCAATCCAACCCTATACAACTTTGGTTAAGGGTATGGAACTACACTTCTAGAGAGAATGAGTTTTGTGCATTTGAGAACTGGGTAGTGTACCCCTTATTGAGAAACTTAGGAGTCAACATGACTAGGTTTCCAGTGAAGGTGTTACAACTATTAAGACCTTGCATGTTTGTAGACAAATGGAATGGAGATGACAACTAGGGTGATTTATATTGTCATCAAAATTTTATCTTGATTAGAGTATATGGTTGTTCTCAACCACCACACATTTTTCCTTATAGAGTGCCACCTAGAATTTCTATCATGGAGTTCCTATGGCAACTTATGCTGATAGATAGGGAGTACTTGGCTCCACATAGGAAAGGAAATTTTACTCCGAGGTAGTTTATTGCCTTTGATTTCACAATAGGAAAGAGGGCATATGATGCTGTGAATGCATGGTTGAAACACTACAAGATGAATGTTTCCCTGTATAGATATATTGATACAAAGGGGTTTATAAAAAGTGCTAAGAAACTATTGATACCCACCATACCGATTACAAAAGAACATCAGCCATCTGAGGAAGAGGCCCTGATTAGAAACATCCTTGAAGAGGATGAAATTTCAGCAAGGTCAACAAAGTATCCATTCAAAAAGAAAGGGATCCCATTTGGTGTATATTTCCTAGGTATGCCCTATTTACAGAGAATAGAGAAGATGATTGAGTCTTATGAGCTTTTGCAAAATCAATTAGAGGAACAAATTGAAGACAAGGACAAAGGTCCAAATAAGCAGTCATCATTAGAATATAGCAGCAGTTACTCTATACACAGCCCACCACCTCAGGATCAACCACCTTAAAATGAGGAAAATATAATTGATTTAACATAGGGACATGAGGCTGAAGTAGATGTTGAACCTCCACATAAGAAGCAAAGGGTGGAAGCAGGGGAGACTTCTATTTTCAAGACACATAAGAAGAAAAGGGATAAAGTTAGTGCCCTATTCACAAGGACTAGTGCCTATGACCACCAGTTAAGAAAATTCATTAGAGAGGGAAAGAAGAAAAGGGAAGAAACTAATGACAATGTGGAAATGAATCTCATATTGTACCAAGATGAAAGGGAGTTGCAGCAAGAGGAGTCCCTAAAAGATGATGAATTCATAAAGAGAAAATAATTCAAAGACTTCTTGATATAGGCCAAGCAACAACAAGTGGGAGCACAATTGAAATTGGATGGAGGAGAGGCCATAACAAGTAAATCCCTATAGGATCTCCAATAATATGACCTAGAGTCTGAAAACATGACCCCTGATGAGGCCAAGAAGTTAGTGAAATCAAGTGGCATGCTCTTAGTAGAAGGATTAGACCTGGCTTCAGCCTTCATTATTGATCAAATCAGAAGGAAGCCAGACATCAAGTTCTCAACAGAGACACAAGTAGGGGAGATGATAAAAGGATGTGGCTATAATTCCCAATCTCAAACCCTAGCTATGTGGGCTCTAGCTCCAAGAATAAAAAACCATCATTAATAAATGTGCAAGAAAAGATGGAAGGAGATAAGATAATCTGGTATGTTCACAACACAGGAGACCTAGATATTTCTCAGGCTTTAACTCACTTTTCTCATTTGAATTAAGAAAAGGCAGTTCAAATGTCCAATAGATAGCAGAAGTTATTTGATGAAACAAGCCT
This sequence comes from Thuja plicata, assembly GCA_018584345.1. Classification (NCBI taxonomy): domain Eukaryota; kingdom Viridiplantae; phylum Streptophyta; class Pinopsida; order Cupressales; family Cupressaceae; genus Thuja; species Thuja plicata. Next base: position 3,463,941 of record MU225099.1, read on the forward strand.
CATAGCCAAGGATAGAGAACTGGGTCTAATTAAGATCAGTGCAATGGAGAAAATAATTATAGATTTGACCCAAAAGCTGCAAGAAATCCCAGAGGTGGTTCATGTTGAACCTAAAGAAGTAGAAGATGCACTTGTGCAAACAGAGCATACAGGGGATGCACAACAGGAAACAAAGAAAAATAATGCAGAGAAGAACAGTGTGGCTTTAGAAGCCTTTCAAAATATCTTGCATCATAGGATTAACATAAAATTTGATTTAGTGCATGGGGCCTATAATAAGTTACCTGGCCCCCAAGTAGAGGTAACTAATTTTATATCTATTTTGAACCCTTATTTTGGGACATGGTCAGTTAGGAGTGGGTCATTTGAAAGGTTAGCATCTTTACAGCCATTAAGGGCAGATTTTCTAGAGATTGTCACTCAAGTAGGATATGAGATAGATTAGATTGGGGTGACCTTATCCTTTTTCAATGGAAAGGAAAATTAGATAGAGACCAGGATAAATATGTTTGGATCTGATTTTAATAAAATTTTCCTTCAATTAGAATAGAGGAAAGTTAGATAAAAGCAGTAGAGATTTGGAGGAATGATTTTGATTACTTATTGCCTAGTAAAGAGGCATTTATGTCTGAAACAAAGGAATAAGATTTGGAAAGTTTTAATAAAACCTTGGATGAGGCATTTAAGACCGAGATAGATTTCAATAAATTTGTAATAGATGTCAAGAGAATAACATATGCTAGATGGGAAAGGAAGAAGGCACATCTTGAAAGCATTCAAAGCTTTAATTGGTCGGCAGAGGAAGATGTCACAACATGGGATGTTCTTACAAATCCCAAGAAGAGGAAGCCTGCAACAACTGACCTTGACATTATGGATGAAGAATAGAAGGACACCTGGCAACTGATCTTTTAGCACAAGGAGGTTATTCATCTAAAAGGATTAGTGTATGTTAGCCTATAATGGTGGTCACTAACTCTTGTAACAACTATTGGAGGCTATCCAAAACATATTCAGACAAAGGTACCAGCTAATAGAAGATTTCAAAGATTTGATTTGGATTTATTCCTTCCACCACTTGGTGTCTTCTTGTCTTTTGTCTTCTTATAAGTTTTTAGGGTTAGGTCTTAAACCATCCGAAGCTTGTTGCATCCTTAATTTTGAATGATTCCAACATGGTTTAGGCTATACATGGAGAATTTGTATCATTTTTTAGAGGGATGATGGTAATGATATGAAAATTTAAATATAATTGCAAGCCAGACTACTTAGTTTGTTTGAGCTTTTGTGCATATTTTCCTTTGAATTTATTTGAAGTAGTGATCAAATTAATAAAATACATTGCAGTTTTTGTCCTATATCTTATGTTTGTCTCTTTATATTTTTGTTCTAGCTCTTGTATGTTTAAATTGTAAGGTAGTTTAGATATACCAATTACAAGGTGATTGTGTAGTTGCTTGTGAGTTCTTTCAAGGAAGGAATAATTCTTAGAGGTGATCCCAGAGAGATAAGCATTAGTATTAGGATCTCATAATAGGGGTATTAGGGTGAAAGGTAGTCTGTAAGGCATTCTACCCAAATTACATATATTTACTTTAATCAATTGTTGTGGATTTACATTTGATATTGACTCATTGCCCAAGGATTAGGCACTGATTAGGGTTTGTAAAAATAGTTAATCATCGTCCAATATTCAAAAAACAATAAAAAGTTTACATTTCAATCATAAATATATATAATTTTAAGTAATTGTATCAGAAAATACAATTCAGTTTGTTGATTCCTTCAAGAGAGAATCACTAGGTTAACCCTCCTAAGTTCAGAGAACTACAAAAGGAAGAAAGATGAGAATCCTTATCACATTACTGTTTGTTGTTGTTAAGATAATGGATTGGCTTATTAAGCTATGTATCAGATTAATTATAGTCATTTGCATAGTTTTCTATCTATTGATACAGTAAAAGGCAATTAGTAATCTAGTAAGAGATCTAATCGACTCTAATAGATGCTACAAGTCAGTAACCATTTGAAGCTACACCTACCTAAGCTTGTGGATCTCAAAGTCAAAGGAGAAAATAATCCTCAGAAATCAGGGTTTCTCTTGCATAGAGTTAAGTTGGAAAGATAAAGAGAAAGCATTCACATTGTTTTAAGTTCTTGCAAGAAAAATCCCTAATAGGCCTCAAATAGACCTCATCTAGAATACATGCCATAGCTGACATCATCAAAACTCATACAACTTGCAACCCATAAAAAAAATTCTTGAACATGTCTTATGTCATCTCTTAAGCTCGCATAACCTAAATCATCATCGCCTATAAGATATACTCAAAACACAGAGATTCGCTCTGTCAATCATCACTATTATAGTCCAGAAACCAGTCTTCACCAAAACATCTATAACTCATCCAATATGCAATATTAAGCCAAGTGACCTTAGAAATAAGATTAGAATACATCCTTCTACATATCCCCATCTTCGCTTGTTCTGATTCATCCATACAGATTCTGTACACTTCTGTTAGTCATCATAACCAGCCTATTCTTCCTCCACAGAAACATATGTTGACATTAGTGACAAAACATGAATGCCAACAATATCAGTAGTATCCAATTCCAACATCATCCAACAGTTTGGGAAAATTTGAAAGAGATCTATGAGGGGAATTATAGAGTTAACTTATCTAAGAAACTAACAACTAAAAGACTTCATGAGAATCTGAGAGTGGAAGATGGAGAAGATATCAACAACTATTTTTAGAGGGCTGAAAATGAAGTGAATGAAGTCAAAAATCAAGGAGGAACTATTACCGATTAAGACTTTATGGAAAATATTTTGATGACATTATCAAACAGCTACAATGACAAGATCTTAGAAATTGAAGAGGTATACGATCCAAATAAGTTTACCAAAGAACAGTTGTTTGGTACCCTAACAACATTTGAGTTAATAAAGTTTCAAAGAGAAAAGAGAAGATTTGAAACGACATTCAAAGAAAAAAATTAGATGATGATTTAGATGGTGATGATGAGGAATAATTTGAAGCAAACTTTGCAAGGGGATTGAAGAAAGTTATCGGCAAATATAAAGGTATGTTACCTCTAAAATGTTTTAGATGTGGTAAAATTGGTCATTTGGCAACTAGGTGTCCAGAGAAAGGTCCTAGATAGAATTTTAAGAAGTTCAATAAGAAATCTTACTATGTGAATGAAGATGCTATTATCTCAGATGATGAATCAAAGATGAAATATTGTTTGTTTTATGTTGAAGACAATGAGAAATCAGAGATTGATATTCCTAACATCTGTGCTGAAGTTGATAATGATGTTGAAATTGGTTTGTATGTTAGAAGAAAGAAAAATGAATGGTTGATTGATCATGGTTATTCTCATCATATGACCAGAGATAAAAGTAAATTTGTATCACTTAGCAAGTATGATAGTGGTCTTGTTATATTTGGTGATGACAAAGAATCTTACATTGTTGGTAAAGGCTTTATTGATTTTGATGGAAGAATAACACAGACAATGTCTATTATGTGAAGGTTTTGTATCACAATTTGTTGAGTGTTGGGAAGATGTGTGAAAGTGAATATGATGTCATTTTAAAAAATGAAGGTTGTGAAATCAGGAAAAAGATCAAGATATATAATTGCAATTAGGAAAAGAATTGGAAGGAATATGTACCAGCGAGAAGGAGCATTAGAAGGATGTTGTTTACAATATTAGACCAATGAGAGTTTTCTTTGGCATCGGAGTATGTGTCATATAAACTTTGATAATATGGTGAAAATAAGCTCATCTCGTGTGGTGAGACATCTACTCAAATTGCATAAACTAGAAAACATTATTTGAAAGGGTTGTCAAGAAGGAAATCAAAGAAGAGAATCATTCAAGAAAAAATAATATTCATATACCGATGTATTGGAGTTTATGCACACCAATCTCTGTGGTCCTACCAGAACAAGGATCTTTCAAGGTGAAAGTTACTTTATAACTTTTATTGATGACTATTCAAGGATGACATGGGTTTCTTTTCTTAGAGAAAAATATGAGGCATTTGAGAGGTTCAAGATATTTAAGGCTAGAGCTAAGATTGAGTGTGGTAGAAATATTAAGTGTTTGAGATGTGACAAAGGACGGTAATTTATGTCTGATGCTTTTGAATTTTTTTGTGAAAAGCATGGGATTAAGAGATAGCTTTCAATAACAAGAACACCCCAGTAGAATGGTGTTGTGGAAAGAGTGAATCAGACAATTTAGGAAGTAGAAATAACTATGTTGAAGGAGGCAAGCCTACCATAAATCTATTGGAGAGAAGTAGTACATTTTGTTGTGTATACACTTTACATATTTTGTATTGGAGGAAATATGGAAAGACTTCGTATGAATTATGGCATGGGAGAGCACCTTATAGTTAATTACTTCAAAATATTTTGCCTAAAGTGCTACATTAGGAAAGATGAAGAAAATCTTGGAAAATTTGATATCTTAATGGATGAAGGAATTTTTTTTTGGTTATTCTACAAGAAGAAAAGTGTATCGGTTGTACAACAAGAGACTGAAAAAAATTGTGGAGAGTGTGAATCATGGGCTCTTCACTTAAGGGCCAATACACTATCACATGAGTTTTTATTGGGGAGTTTAAAATGGGCAAAAAAAGGGGGCAATATATTATCTAAATAGGGGATAGGGGGCTTTTGGTAGGTGGGGTGGGGGTTTATATAGGAAAACAGGTGTGGGGGTATTGGAAGGGGTGACAAAAAGGGAGTTTGGGGCAATATTTTTTGAAAATATGGGGATTATTTAGTATGCCAAGTGTCATAATTTAGGTTCACTAAGTGAAGCCCCCTGTGGTGCAAATGTGAAGGTTGATGAAGAATTCCAAAAGGTCCCTAAGTAACACATTGAGTATGAATCTGATATAGAGGATAAAAGAAAAAAATAAAAGAAAGAAGAATATGATACTCAGCCGACACCAACCTCTACAATTAAGAAACCAAGGTATGCACAGAAGAATCATTCAGAGAATCATAACATTAGAGAGAAGAATAGAGGAGTTGTTACCAAAATTAAAGCATCTCAAGATCATGCTTTGTTATGTTTACTATCAGAGATTGAACCTAAGCCTGTAACATAAGCTTGTAATGATCAGAGTTGGATCAATGCAATGAAGGAAGAACTTAGTCAAATAGAGAAGAGTAAGACCTAGGAATCAATGCCAAGACTGAGAGACAAGAATGTGATAGGCACAAAATGGGTTTACTAAAATAAAATAGATGAGAATAAAAATTATATGAGGAACAAGGATAGATTGGTATGTAAAGGCTACTCACAAATTGAAGGCATTGAATTTGAAGATACTTATGCCCATGTTTCTTGAATGGAGGCTATTAGGATGTTCTTGGCATTTGCGGCATTCAAAAGATTCAAGGTTTATCAGATGGATGTCAAGTCTAAGTTCCTAAATGGAGAACTAAAGGAAGATGTCTAAATTGAGCAACCAGAAGGATTCGGATCAGAATCAAATTCATATATAGTTTGCAAGTTGAAAAAGACATTGTATGGATTGAAGCAAGCACCTAGGGCTTGGTATGGAAAATTGGATAAATATCTAATCAGTCAAGGATTCAAGAAAGGTTAGGCCAACATAAATTTATACTTCAAAATACTTTCAGACATAATTTTGATTTTTGTTGTGTATATTGATGATATCATCTTTGGAGGAAAAGATGATCTATGCAAGAAGTTTTCTAAAGAAATGTAGTAGGAATTTGAAATTTCCATGATCAATGAATTGAATTTCTTTCTTGGATTATAAGTAAGTCAGAATGACAAAGGTATTTTCATTTCTCATTCCAAGTATGTGAAGGAGTTATTGAAGAAATTTGGCTTAGAAGATTCAAAACATGTATGTACTCCCATTGTTACCAGTTGTAAGTTAACTAAGGAAGATGATTAAAAAAAAAAAGATGCAACTAAATATAGATAAATAATTTGAGGATTTTTATACCAGATGGCTACTAGAACAGATATCATGTACAGTGTATGTTTGGCAACAAGATTTCAGCAAGAACCGAAAGAGTCACATGTTATGGCAGTAAAGAGGATTTTTAGATACTTTAAAGGAACATAAGATATGGGATTATGCTATCCAAGAGAATCAGATTTTTCACTAACGACATATACAAATGTAGATTGGGAAGGTTTTATAGAAAATAGAAGAAGTACTAGTGGCAGAGCATTCTTTCTTGGCTCTCAGTTAGTTGCTTGGTTGATCAAGAAGCATAATTTTGTAATGCTATCTACTAGCGAATTAGAACATATCGCAGCACCCTCATGTTGTACTTAGGTATTATGGATGAGACAAACCATAAAGGATATAGGAGTTAGTTTTTTTGAGCCAATTCCTATCATGTTTGACAATACTAGTGCTATAAGTATGTCAAAGAATCTAGTCATACATTGCAACACAAAACATATTGACATCAGATATGACTTTATTAAAGAGAAGGTTGAAGAAGGTGCAATGAAGATTGAGTATGTGTCCACAAAGGAACATATAGTAGACATATTTACCAAACCTTTGTGCAAGGATACTTTTGAGTATCTTAGGAGGGAGTTGGCAGTCTTTCCCCTTCCTAATAATCACTAGATGCACTAGTGTGTGTGCATTGGTCTAGTGCTTTTGCATTTCTATATTTTTGGAATAGAGCTTGAGGGATTCTTCATAGGGGGAACAAAGTATGTTATCAAGGGGGAGTTTTTTGTGCCCTTTTCCATTTTTGTCAAAGGGAGAGAAAGTTGGATATAGGTTAAATTTTGTTTTTGTGCTTTGTTATTTATGAATTTCACCATCAATGCCAAAGGGGGAGATTGTTAGAATGCGAGGTTGATGCGATTCATTTTTTTGTCATTGATGTCAACATATTCTTATTCCATCCTTTATTTTGTGTGTGTGTGTGTTGAATAGGATGAATAATCAAGAGGGGGTGAATCAGTTATTCCCATACAACTTATAAATTTTTTCTTATGTCGGTCAACACTTAATCAACAATATTATCAACTTTATATTTGTTGGTTAAGAAAATCAAACATCCACATAAACTGTAAGTATTAAGAACATAGAAAAATTGACATAGAGAACACCAAGATTTTTACATGGAAACCCAAGATGGGAAAAACCAGAGAGAAGCTAATTATCATTAAATTTAAAACACCTATTAAGGTGACAAAGGTATGGTGATTTTTACATATGCTCACTACCAAATTAAAAAAGTCTCACTACTAATACACAAAGGCTCACTGCCGATACAAAAAGGCTCACTGTTGATACACAACGGCTCCCTTCTAGTACAATAAGGATCACAACTAGAGAATATGAAAAGAGATATAATCCACCATCGAGGTAAACACACTCCTACACAAGAACACATATTCAATATCGCTTCGCATACCACCATGCATGAGACACTTATTGGATACGAAAGTGTATTGTATTGTATTACACAACACTTGATACACTAAAGGCTAGAATAAGGATATGTTGACATCAAAGGCAACATTAATGACAATAGTATGGATAACATCAACCTCACATTCTTTTATATATATATTCTAGTTCTTTCTTAATCATGCATCCAAATATCTTTACAAATAAAGGGTTAATCATTATAGTCTAATTTTTAGAAGGATTATTTAGATATCCACACTTGAAGAAAGTTACTAAGCTAGAGTGGTTGTCCAATACCTTAGAAAATCATATTGAATAATGTTATTAAATATTTTCTTAATGTGAGGGGTGATATTTTCATTCCCCATTTTAAGTATTCAACATATGATCCATTCATCTAGTAAGTGTTACATGTACTCATATTCTTAATGCCTCCTTAACCTCATGTAAATAAAAACTTGTTTTGTTGTATTAACTATGGGAGGGACATCTTCATCTAACTCATGTTCATACAATTTATTTCTATATTCTAGTCGTTAGATAGCCATAATGTTATTTTCTATTTTTTGTTACTTGTTGAATTTCCCTCAATTTTTTTATATTCTTACCTAGATATATTAGTTCTTCTCTCCTTATCTTAAAATAATCATCTTTTTTACTTCTTGTACAAATTTATTTGTATTCTATTTACCTAGCTCTTATAATCCTCTATATTTTAATTAGACAGTTTGGCTTTCCAAGAAAACCATTTTTGGCCAGATTAATAATATCCTTAATACTCTCAACAATTTTTTTATGAGTAGTGATGTACTCCCCATGATCACAATGCAAATGCTCAATATAGTCTTCAAATTGCACATTTTCCCCTTGATCATGTTGCATTAAAGGGGAATTGTCTTCAAATTCCTCCTTTTCCACATCATCCTTACCCATGTATTCCTCATAAGCCCTATTTTCCTCCTCCTCTTCCTCAATTAGAATTTTCCTTCCCTTTCCCCATGCCTCAAATTTTTATTTACTCCTTCCTTTTCCAATACAAGGGGGGTTCTCTTTCTCTTAGAACATTGATTCTATATTGGTCTTCATCTAATTTTGGATTGTCACCTTCATCATTGTGACCTAGAACACTTGATTAATTTGAGGTGCCTTTTTGGAATTTACATGGAGACCCTTAAACAAATTTTAGAAGCTTCATTCATTCTGAGTTTTCTTCTCTCATTTTCCTTTCAAGATTGGGAAGACAACATTGTTGGAATGTGATGTTGTTGTTGTTTTTTTCATTAATGGTTTTCATTGATGTCAACATATTCTAGTTGATTGGATAAGATTAGGTTTGATTCTTTGGTGATCTAGAATTAGCGTTCTTCAGATGTTGTGCTACATTGATCTATCTCTGGTTGTGTTCATTATGGTTTCATTCATGTTGTAACACATTGTGCTACATCTTTTTGGATCTAGACCGATCTAAATATTGGCGATCATGCTTAGGAAATATAGTACGCATTGTAACATCTAAATTATATTCTTGGAATCATATATCATGGTGATTAGTAGTGTGTTTTTTGTACAATTAGATTTTGGTGTGGTCACGTTTCACTCCTTCCCACCACGGGAATGTATTTTGGTGACCTATTTCAAATTGTTTTGGCCAACTTTGAAGATTGGAAATTAATATTGTGCTTGGCCTACATGGATGTATATGGAAGCATGGAATGTAATATGTAAAGGATGATTATGTTTGATGCATGTGTGTGGTGTATGCAAGAGATGTAAACTTTTTGTGAATGTATTTAGATATTATTGTATATGTGAAAGTATGCAAATGGATGCAACATATCATACAATTTTTGTGTGTTGCAATTGGTGATACTTAGTGCAATCATGGATTTGTATCTTATTATTTCTTCTTCTAGAAATGAGCCATCTTTCAACTATGATCTAGCCAATTTTGTATTTGGGCAGTTAGCCCTATAGGTAGTGAGCCTACCAACTCTGAGCCTACCCATAGTGAGCATCTTGGAAGTGAGCCTTCATTGTAAAAATCACCTTAACTGGTGTTTCATTATTGAGAATTAGCATTCTTCATGGTTTTTCCGATCTTTGGTTTTCCACATAAATTTGATGTTCTTTGTGTATTGTGTTCCTACATGTTCATATCTTTTTTATCCATCTAAATTATTAAAGTTACTCCAAATTAATTAAGTTTAAGAAAAATATTTTAGGATAACTGATGCACTCCTCCTCTCAGTTATTTGGGACTGTTCAACAACCTTGCATACTTTTGTGGTTCTATTTCTTCCAAAGGGAAGGAATGTTATATGTCGAGCTTAGATCAGCTTCAACATTCATTATCAAGAATATAGAACTATTGAAAATGATTCTACATTAAGGGTGGTTGTGTTATATCTCTCTTTCTATATGGTAAGGGATCCTCGCCTCGCATGGGTTTTTGTACATCTCATATTTAACCCTCATTAAGAAGGAGATTTTTCCAACATGATTCCCTCATCTTCTTTATGAGTGCATTGTATTTTGGTGCCTAATTAGGATTTGATGTCAGATCCACTCTTTTTACTCACCTAATTTGTGCTTAAGGGACATGTTTGTGTATAATCATTGACTTAGTTGGTGTGTAGGTAAGTCTATGTATCATGTTAGGAAATTTGATAGGTAGAATATTTCCCTTAATATTTTCCTCCACTCCTCATGCTATTTCATGTCTTCTAATCTAATTTCTTCAATTTTCCAAGAATTTGCATTTGTTTGTTGTTTCACCTTGAACAAGTTCCCTTGACAAATTTGTCAAAGAAGAGAGAAGAAGTCACCAAAAGATTTTAAAAAAATTCTAGAGCTTTCACACGATAAGATCCCTTCTAAACTTGCACACAAAAGACCACATAAAATGTTGGGAATCTATTTAGGGGCTTGTTTTAGTCAAACCCTTGTTTTGAAAGACATACAAAGAAACACAAAAGAGAACAATATTCTATGCCATGGAAGACAATGTAGTGCATTACAAAAAAGATCAAAAGATAGAAATTACCAATTTCTCCCACCAAAGGAAGACAAACTTTCTAGAGGTAGAGTTCTCTTCCTACAAATTCTATAAGAAAAGAAGACTAATCCCCAAAGATTTGATGCTGATTTTGGATATGGTACCGAGAGCTTCAAAAGAGAAATAGGTTTTTGTACATGTGAGGTAAAATCAAGAAAACTAAATAAATTGTAAATGAATGTGAGAGAATTTCATAAAATCCATAAATGGAGCCAAAATAAAGGTTTAAAATCCAATATAGAAAGTATGGATTCAAATTCATCACTCGAGAAAGATAATAGAGGTGTTACACTATAAAAAAATGTAGGAAGTTTTACATTCCAATGATTAGTTAAGTTGCAAATTCTTAGAGGACACTTGCACACATGTGGACATTTGCATGTAGAACATTTGTCCATGGAAAAATAGACTGTGGGGTTGAGGAAAAAAACATGTTTTATTAGATATAAGTACCTTTAATTAATGTAAAATTGCAAGGAATGAAACTTAAGACATTATAGTGTGATAAAAACCTTGAATACCTTCATTACTATAGTATAATTAGAATATATGATAAAGGACACATATACATTCTAGAACTCCCACTAGATAGGTAATGTCAAACATGATATCCATCAAATACTCCAAAAGACTACCAATTCGAATTGTATAGAGGATGTGGCTAAATCACATATCACATAATGTTTGAGAACACATCCTGATCTACAAACCTACAAACTAAACCACTGTAATATAACTTTGTGAACAACTAATTTGCATAACTCTCTCAAGATCAACACATCATAATATATAGAGATTGAAAATGTTTGTAAAAAACCTTATAGGTATGAAAATTTGTGAAAAATATAAGGAATGTAAAAATATTGTGTAAATTTAAAAATTTAAAACCTAGTGTAATTTTTTGTCCTCTATAAAACTTATGACAAAAATATAGAATGTTATACCCATGAGCTAATAAATGCAACTAACGTTTGTAATAGATCTTGTATAGCTTCAACATAAATTACATGCAGTTAAAAATGTATATTCTGCATTACAAAATGGAGTTAAAGTTTTCTTCTCTTAAAAAATCATAATTTTATATATATTTACAATTTTTGAATTTGAGTCTTAGCTATTAAGTATATTTGTTTGATTGTCCTTTTAATACATTTATTTTTGTTGGTTGACTTTGGATATAAAATATCTAAAAAATGCTTTGATTGATTGTTTATGAATTTCAAAGTTGATTTATGTGTATATTTCATTAAGGATCCAAGTGCACACACCTTAAATAAATACAAGGTGTCAAGTGAAAGTAAGAGAAAGATTAAATTAAAAAATTATATTTATTTATGACACTTTAGAGACTCTTTTCTAATATTGAAGAAAATATAAATACAAATAATAAGAGCTAGCATTAAACAAAGTATAAATATGAACAATAAAAGCTACTAATAGGTAGCTAGAAGTTGTTGTAGGAAATAGGCAGCAAGCAACTTAGAGGAGGGGAGGGGTGAATTAGTTTCTTCAAAAATACTTTAACCTTAAAACCCTTAAACCTTTAAACTTGAAACCATTCAACACATTAACCTTTTTTACTAATTTGAAAAATGTAAACCACGTAAACATATATAAAAAAAATCAACACCACACAACACAAAGCTTTTTATCATGGAAACCCAAACTAGGGTGAAAACCACGCTAGGGATGATACCCAAAATAAAACTAGTACCTTGTTAGAATTGTAGGCTTGCTACAATATGGGGAATGCATATGCATTCAGACACACTGCCTAGAGTTCACTAATCAATTTTCCTTGGGCTACAACACTAAGGAATTATCGCTAACTTAAAATCACAATTTAAACGCTAATATGAGAATTCATGAACTATTTGATAGAATCTATCTATGCCTTGGTCTATTTCATTTTAGTACAGTCAGATCCCTTGCTGCAATTCTCTCTACCCCACTCAGATGATAAATCCATCCTCCATTAGATACGTAAAAGTACTTCACTAGCAACCTCTGCCTTCTGCAATCTTCCAAAAACTGGCGCACCCACACAACAACACAAATAAAACCCTAATTTACCATATTTATCAAGAACTAGGTCAAAAAACCTAATCCTTAAACATTCAACTCGTAGCGTGAAAATAAACCATCTTAATTGTTGCGCTCTTTTCAAACATTGCTTAGATCCTTCACAAATACCTTGAGATCATAATCATAACCCTAAAACATTTTACCTATCTCTCATAAATCATTTTATCAAATTTTCTTGACATGTTGGCTAAGAACATAAAAACATCTTCAAATTCATTAAACTTGGTCACCTTGAGTAGTGTAATTTGCCAACTCATCAGACACATATTCCTAGATCATCCTAAGGCATCAGTAATCTCAAACAAACAATCAAATCCATCCAACTTATCAAATCTATCAGCATCTCATTTGGAACCTCAAGAACACTGTGTCCCCCAACTGAAATACTTTTAAATGCCTTGTGGACCATCAAAATCACAAACCCTTTGAATGGTAGACACATTTCTATGTCCTTAACACATTCTTAGTTGTGTAACCAAAGATCTCACCTTGAGCACGTGCACAAATTCATACTTTGCAACTCTATTACACTTGCAAACAATAAAATAACCAACTTTCATCTATGACACCATAACCATATAGAGAATCTTTGCATCATCCCATTAGGTGCAAAACTCCTCATCTTCAATAACATTCCTTCACCATTCATCTAAAAATTATGTGTTACAAGAAAAATTACATATCTAACATACAAATTGTATAACAGATATCAAAAACATCCAAACTACACACTAGACATCCAACCAATCATAATAGACATGTTAACATCAATGACAACACATCCAACTTACCAACAATATCCCCCTTTGGAATTGATGAAAACATGTGATGGGAAAAATAATAATGCAATTAGAAACAAATAGTACTACTAGCAACAATATCCACAATATCTTTTGGAGTCTCTCTAACTCTAATCTGCTACCTCATTTTTGCTCTATCACTGCTCCCCCTGGGAAAAAGCTCACCCTGATTCCTATCTAATTACATGATCTGGTCTCCATCAATTTTTCCACCTTGGATGTACACTACTCTTCTTGGATAAAACTTATTTCTTATGTGCAAGTATATGAACTCTCTCTCTCTCTCTCTCTCTCTCTCTCTCTCTCTCTCAAATCAATGACAAAGTTGTATTACCTTCTCTAGGCCATAAAAAGCATCCAACTACTAATCAAAAACATCTTCCTCACCATTCTTACTACCCCCCTGAGTAGCAGCCTCCATACATCAATCTAGTTGTAAGATTCTTGTTTAGATCATATTGTACAAATATATTCTCTTGCATCGTAGTTTTGGTCAGGAGGGGTAATGGACCCTAACTTGCCTCTGAGATACTCATGTTGGAATTGTATTGAGATGATGTACTGAGGGGGGAGGGGTGAATCAGTACCTCTAAAACTTTTCTTGGTTAGCCCATTAACCCTTAGTCATCAGTTTGTAAAACAACTTATCTAATTGTTCATCTTTCTTTATGTATATGAAATCATATCATACATT
>MU225099.1:3485738-3506370 GCA_018584345.1 Thuja plicata
AGATCTACTTCATTTGAAGCTTTAGCAACACTGTTAAGTGTGCACTCTATTAAGAGATTTACAAAGGATGGTTAAGTCCACCTTCTACAAAAGGATTTTAGATGTGATGCACTTGTTAGAGTGCAACAAAATAGGTCTTTGATCTGATGATAAATGCAATCTTCAATTGCTGATAAACAGATCCTATAAAGCTCCAAAAATACTATTAATCATCCTTCCATGATTGAGTATTACCTTTATCTGCTCGTTAGTAGCCTCTGTGTGTTCTTTGATAACTGATATATTTTGTTTGTGATCTTTGCATGAATTTTGCCTTTTTCTCCTTAGATGCTCTTCGTGGCTATAAATTATTAAGAATTCATATGTTCACAATTGAGTATGAACATCTATTTATACTAATCTAGGCTCAATTCTTGATTCATGCATTTACATGTTAACTCTAGATTCAAGATATACAACTTGATCTTGATCTATAGTTAGATATGCTTTAGATCCATTAGGATGCTTTAAAGCATTTACATAAAGCATGCATGACCATCTAATCTAATTTAAAACAAAAATAAAACTCTATAAATAGATTTACATTGCTTTAATCGACGTGTAAAACTTAGATCCACAATTTACGGGTTCTTGATCTGTCTGTCAGTTCTGATGGTCAGTTTTCTTGATCGTCGGTGTTCCTTTCTCTAAACATGTCATCAGGTATGCTTGTCTATTCCTGTCAGGTTGATTCTGTAAACTATGTTGCCAGTAATGCTTGTGTTCGCCGATAATGCTTGTGTTTGCTGATAATGCTTATGTTCGCCGGTAATGCTTATGTTCGCTAGTAATGCTTATATTCGCCAGTGAAGCTTGTCATATTTATACTTAGCATTTTTATCAAAATTCTTTGTGCTGTCAGGTATGCTTGCATTTCACCGGTACTGCTTGTGTTCCTTTGGTCTGCCGGTAATGCTTTCTAACTGTGTTTTTCTTCTGAGTATACTAATGGAAAAATAATGTCATCAACTCAAATATACCCTTAGGTAGTGGCATTGTTAATATTTTTTTTGTTTGTTCCTTGTTAGACACATACTCCAATCTTACTTCCTTTTCATTCACCTTCTCTCTCTAATGCAAGGAGGGTCAAGAATCAAGGCCTAAATCACTCCCAAGTACCAAACCAGATTGCAGATACAATGAGGAAGAAACAACACACAAAGTGAGAGGAGAACAACATGTGTCTTTTCATTAATTTATCAAACTCATTACATGTCGATTGTAAGGCCTTCCCGATTTTGACAATATACATTCAAAATGAAATATAGAGTGATCTTCATACATGTGAGGTCATAGACCCACCTTTCAAATATCTCAACAGTTAATCTTCTATCAAAATCTACTATCCTCTAAGAACTCCTCCCTAAACTAAGAACATAGAAATAAATATATACAAGTGTCCACCAAAGAGGTCGGCACTCAAATCCCTAAGAGAGACCCATATTTAGGTCCATATATATCCCACTAAGATACCCCACATTAATTAATACACCACAAAAATTAAATGTAGAAGTCGACCAGATCAGGATAAACAACTCAGGAAGAGCATCACCGAGCAACAACAATCACTTGGTAAGATGATACCTGAGCAATAGGGATGACTCGGTAAGAACATAATCGAGCCATAGAAAACCAACTCAGTGAAAGCATAACTGAACAACAGAAACCAGAACACACTGAGACCCATCGGTAAAGCAAGACAAAAAGAGTACCTGAGCAAAAGGATAACTGAGCACTTCACCAAGCAGTCTCCAAACAAGCTAAAGAACAAAAGTAAACATATTTTTGGTTGAGCATGATTTCCAAGGACCCAAGATGCTCCTGCATCAGACACCTGGGGTTAAAATAAATGATTCCCTGAATCATGTATCAGGTCCAACTTGAAATGAATCTAACTTAGATTGAGAAATCCAAGATGAGTCCTCAATTAGACTGTTCTTCCATTTTACCAGATACTCCATGTATTCCTTTCCTCTTTTACTTCTACTAACTCTCTATTTCAAAATCTATTCAACTTCCTCTATCTGTTTCTTAGGATAATCACTTAGTACAGCTATTTGTTCATCTGGTTCATGATATTCATACAAGTCTGAAATATTGAATATAGGTGATATATCCATGTCATCGGTTAATTCAACTTCATAAGCATTTCCACTATCAAATCTTCTGAGTATTCTGCAAGGACCAAATTTCTTCATCTTCAATTTTCCATATGTCCCAATAGGAAATCTTCCTTTCTTCAAATGAACTATTACTACATCATCAACTTCAAAAATATTATGTCTTCTTGATCTATCTACACTATCTTTGTATTTATGATTACTTTTCTCCAGCTTCTGTTTTACATCCTCATGCAATGTCTTCATGAATTTAGAAAAAATGTCTACTTCAACACTACTTTTATCTTCTCTAGCAATATCTCTCAATTCTGATATACCTCTTGGTTGTGTGCCATGAACAATCTCAAAAGGTGTCTTTCTAGTACTTCTATTTACTAAACTATTGTATGCAAACTCTTCATGTGCCAACATCAAATCCCAATTACTTGGTGTGTCTCCAACTAGGCGTCTCAACAAGTTACCCAAACTTTAGTTTACAACCTCTGTTTGTCCATCAGTCTATGGATGAAATGTAGAACTATACTTCAACTCAGTGCCCAACTTCTTCGAAAGTGTTTTCCAAAAATAGCTAACAAATTTACTGTCTCATTCAGAGATGATACTCCTCAGTAATCCATGCAATCTAACAATCTCCTTAAAGAAAAGATATGTTATATGTACTACATCTAATGTTTTCCTACATGGTATGAAATATTTCATCTTATAAAAACTATCCATAACAACAGATATGGAATCATTACCTCTTGCTATCCTCGGTAAGCCAAGAATAAAATCCATGTTGATATCACTCTAAGGTTTCTCAGGAACAGTAATCGGTGTATACAAACTAGTATTCAGACTTAATCCTTTTGAAATTTAACAAACTCCATAGATTTTCACAAATTTCTGAGCATCCTTATATAACTGAGACCAAAAATACCTTTCTCTTAGTAAACTCAATGTTTTATCAATACTGAAATGTCCATCCAAACCACTACTATGTTTCTCCTTTATCAAATTAGTTCTCATTGAACCTCTCGGTATGCACAACTAAATACCTTTGAACAATATATCTTCTTGAATGAAATAGTCTTCATACTTACTTGATTGATTTGAATTAGGTGCTTTTCACACTCTCCATTGCTTAGAAAAATCAGAGTCATTTTCATACAAAAAGCTTCATGTCATCAAAACCAAGAACCTCAATTTTCATTTCAGCCAACAAAGATCTTCTTCTACTTAATGCATCAGAAACTCTATTAGAAACTCCACTCTTATGCTTTATCAAAAATTTGAAACTCTGTAAATACTCTACCCATTTCATATGTCTCTGATTCAACTTATTCTGACCACCCATATACTATAAATCCTTATGATCAGTATACAACACAAATTCATTTGGCATCAAATAATGTCTCCATTTCTTCATAGCTTGAACAATAGCATAGAACTCTTGATCATAGACAAAATATTTATGTTTATCATCATTCAAATTTTCACTAAAGAAAGAAACAGGTTTACCTTGTTGAGTCAACACAGCTCCAATTGCACTTCCACTTGCATCACATTCAACTTGAAATACCTTATTGAGATCAGGTAAGGCTAACAAAGGTATATCATCTTAAAATGGAATCACTTCCATGTTAAGAACATTTATCCCTCCTTAGGGGTTTTTTTAGACAATCATCATATTGTCCACTCATTTTTTCACCCTCTCCAGCTTCTGTGCCTATTTAGGACCCTGATTGGGCCTCTCCGGACACTGTTTATCCCACCTGGCACATTTTCCAAGGGTTCTGACTCCCTGGGTCAAGGTCAACCTTGACCTTGACCTAGGTTAGGTTTGACCTTGACCCAGGTCTCCCTTTCCAATTGGAAAGTTTGTCGGTTGTCAGGGGATATTCAAAAGTTCATTTTTCCACTTCCGGGTTGGCTGTTTTGGGTTTCAAAGAAATGAATCTTAAATTATAGTTAATATAGGTCCTCTTCTAGGAGTATAGGTCTAATTTCAATTTAATTCTCCTATGTAGGCCTCTC
Source organism: Thuja plicata (assembly GCA_018584345.1). Lineage (NCBI taxonomy): Eukaryota > Viridiplantae > Streptophyta > Pinopsida > Cupressales > Cupressaceae > Thuja > Thuja plicata. Next base: position 3,489,914 of record MU225099.1, read on the forward strand.
TAGAAGATTGTGTCCTAGATTGGTATATAAGGAGGCCTTCTCCTCTCATTTTCTCTAACTAACAATCCAAGACTCTAAGAAGCAAGAATCCATTCAAGCATCCATTATTCTACATGTCCTCAAGCTTTCAAAGTTCAACAAAGGTTTTCAAGTCTTCCTCTCAAGCATTCAAGTTCTCCATTGAAGATCAAGGATTTAAGAATTCAAGCCTTTGAAGGGATTTGGTTCAAGCATTCAAGATTCATCATTCAAAACCCTAGATTTAACCATCATGGTGGTGTGATCTTCCTTCAAGATCCTCTATGTATCCTCAAGATTCATTAATTATTCCTTCAAGGTGGATTCCAAGCATAAAATCATGGAGGTTTATGGTTTCTAATATTGAGTCCAAGCTTTCATATTTACATATTTGTTTACATTCGAAAGACAATTTTATATCTATTGAACATCATAGCTTCATTGTTAGATTTACTTCTACTAATTGCTAGCATTCTCTATTTCAATTATTGATTTGAGGAAAACCCCTCTCCCCAACAAAAAAAACCATTTTTATTACAGGTACAGGTTTGAGACAACAGATTCAAGTGCAGATCAGGATACCATTTTTGGCAGACTTTCAGGATCCAAAAATAGATTTTTTGTTGAACTGTGCAGGTCAAGGTCAACTTTATGTTCTAGGTCAAGATTGACTTTCTGTTTTGGGTCAGGATCGACATTTTGTTTTGGGTCAAAACTGACCTGAACTATATCTGAAAATGATTTCTGGGTTTTCTCCATCTCTGTGTTTCTGTGCCCGATCTAGTTGCAGAACTTCTGGAAACTCAGTGCAGACACCCGAAAAAACATTCTTCAGATCTGCTATATTTTGAGGTTAGTACTTGTCTTCAATTTATTTCAATTAAGGTTTTAATCTTTCTAGATATATTACACATTCTTTTCTATAGGATAGAACCTAGGATTTTTCTCTTTATCCTTATTTTTAATAGGTTGATTCATTTATGCATTGATCCTTTCTTTGGGGTTAATTAGCCTGGATCTTCCCTTTATGAATTTAGGATTAAGAGGGAAATCTTATCTTTCCACACCCCACACACATACATCACACCATCTATATACACCACACCACATTATCCTCAACACCATTTCTTCCTATACATTCATTTTTCCATATCACATTTTTATATCTTACAACAGGTAATTCAACAACCTTCTACTTCAAAGTCTCAAAACTCTTATCAGCTCCATGTGTCCATTTGAATTTTATTTTGTCTCCTCTCATTGTCTCAGTCATAGCATTAGAAATAGAATTGAAATTTCTGATAAACTTTCTGTAAAAACTTTCCAATCCATGAAATGATCTTACCTCACTGTCATTCTCAGGTGTAGGCCAACTAAGTATAACTTCAACCTTCTTAGGATCCATCTTCAAACCATCAGCTAAAATCACAAAACCCAAATACACAAGTTCTTCTTTCATGAAGGAACACATTTTCAGATTTATCAGCAAATTTTCCTCTTTCAATCTCTGCAACACTTGTCTTACATGCATCAATGCTCTTCTCTAGTCTTATTGAATATCAAAATATCATCCAAGTATACAATCACACATTTATTCAAGAATTTCTTCAAAACTTCATTCATTAACCTCATAAATGTACTCATTGCATTAGTTAAACCAACGGGCATAACCAACCACTCATACAAACCTTCCTTTGTCTTGAAAGAATTCTTCTATTCATCACCTTCACTGATTATGTCTGATGATATCCACTCTTCAAATCAATTTTGGTAAAATATTTTGCTCCACTCAAACAATCTGTTATATCATCAATTCTCAGTATAGGAAACCTATATTTAACTATGATTTTATTGATTTCTCTTGAATCAGTGCACATTCACCATTCTCCATTCTTCTTAGGTGCAAATACAACTAGTACTACACATGGACTCAAACTTTCTCTGATCAAACCCTTGTTTAATAATTCATGAACTTGTCGGTTAAGCTCTTCATTCTTGGTTGGTGTCAACTGATGTGATGCCTTTTTTGGTAAAATAGCTCCAGGAATTAGATCCATACAATGACTGATATCTTTCATTGGTGGCAAACCATTAGGTACATTATCTGAAATGATCTCCTTGTACTCAGTGAGTAACTCCTCAACTTCTGTTGGAATTCTATCTTTTGTATTCATACTCGGTTTGTTAGGAATCAAAGCATAAAAAATGTCATTTCTTTTCAAATCCTTAACAAATTGTCTACCTTCCATCAAACAAACTCTCACAGATGTACATATCTCACCAACAGATTCTTCAACCAAAGGTAACAAAACTTGTTTCTTACCATCAACCCAAATAGAATATCTATTCAATCTTCCATCATGTATAGAATGTTTATCATACTACCAAGGTCTACCCAACAAAATATGACATCAATCTATAGACATAATATCACACAACTCCTTATCATAATACTTTCCAATTCTTCAGATTCACAAAAAATTGTTCACTCACCATTAATGTATGCTCATCCTTGATCCATGAAATCTGATAGGGTTTCAGATGATTCATCCTTTCCAACTGCAACTTTGTGACTATTTCCTTAGATGCCAGATTCTCTGAGCTTCCACTATAAACAATTACCTTCCAAACTTTGTCTGCAACTCTACATCTTGTCTTGAACAAACTTTTCTTGACATGATCTTTCTTATCTATCTCACTCCATAGTCTCCTTCAGATCATGAGATTTCCTTTCTTCTTAGGTTCATTCGGTGAATCTTCTTGCACCAAAGAATTTCTACTGCTATTGAATTTATTTCTTGCATGGGTACATTCAAAAGATCGATGTCCTTCTTCACCACAATTGTAACAAGTTCCTTGGAACCCTCTTATGCTATAATCACCTCGTGAGTAATTTCATCTTCCTCGGTATGAACTTCCACCTTTCCATTCAGTCTTCCCTTAATCTTGAGATGTGTCTGAAATTGACTTGTCTGGTTCAGATCTACTATTTTCACCATGATATCTACCTCTTCCTCTAGGGAATCTACCACCTCTACCTCTTTTTCTTTGCTCATATCTCTTGTTTAACTTCTCCTCCACTTTTAGGGAAAACTGATATGCCTCCTCAATGCTTTCCATCTTGACCAAGTTGATCTCATCTTATATAGAACTTCTCAATACATATAGATATCTTGCTACTCTTTCCACCTCATCTTCAAAATGTCCAGATCTGATGGCCAATCTCTAGAATTCTTCAGTATAATCTTTTAGTGATCTATCTTTTTGCTTAAAATTTTCATTTGCCTAATAAGTTTAATCTGATAATCACAAGGTTGAAACTTGTCTTTCAATTTGTTTATCATCTTATTGTTGGCAAGTTGACTTCCTGAGGATGCATGACCTATTTTGTGTTGTCATCATGGCAACAAAGTCATACTAAGTTTCTGTCAAAGATAACTTAGAAGATAAAATGACTAAGTATGGAAATAGGGTAGACAGAGATATACATTGATCAGGACATTAGCGCACATGCGAGACATCGAATCAGAGTATGCACATTCAGATATATGTTATATGTCATGTCTACATACTAAGTCCAAACACACATGGTACAACATGATAGTACAGAGAAGTTACAGACAGATCAGTACACCAGCAGTCCAGAAGACAGAGCATGGAAGCTGACTAGTGTTTTGATCAGCGTGAATTATTTTGTTATGTAACGGCCAAGCACCTTTGACTATATGTTTGTAATGATGTAATTAGTATTGTTGTAAACACTCTTAAGCCGACTTTCTTGGAAGTATTGTGTATTATGTTTTAGGGCCAACCATAAGTCTTGTTTTGGGTCGCGTCTATTCAGGTATGAACATATAAGTATGTAATGTAAAGTTATGTTACAAGTGTCAAATAATATATATGAGAAAGATATAGAAGAGCAGAATGATGAAGTCAGTATGAGATAAAGCTCTTCAAGAGAGTAAGAGCATTCATGCATACACGAAATTGATCAGACAGCAGTGTCATCACAGCAGTTCACTTTTGATATAGTGTATATCAACTATCAGAAGGTTGTAGCCTTCAGTGATCCTAGGCAGTGAGACATATACCTTTAACAAGGTTTTGTAAAAGACTCCTAATAGGGTCAGGCTTTTAACTAGGTCATTATACTTGCATTGTAAAGACTGCTTCTAACAGGGCAAAGGAACTTTAACAGGTTCATTATACTAGTATGATATTTGTGGGTACTAATTCCCACTAGGGTTTTCCTCTTATCAAGGTTTCCCCGTAATCATATCATGTGTTATGAGTTCTTATGTTAAGCTTCATTGAATGTATGTTTGATTTATGTTTAAGTTGCTGAAATATAATAAATAGACAAACATTGAATCACCACCCCCCCGCTCTCAGTGTTTCTAACAATTGGTATCAGAGCTCTGGTCCTCTGAAAGAAAGTTTAACCACTTGAAGAGATCATGAACACAGAAAAGTAGTGCAGCATGATGAACAAAAACATCAGACCTCCTATCATTTTCCACACATGTGGAAAGGCTGGACACGTCTCAAGGTTTTTTAGATCCAGAATTCAAAAGCAAGAAGATCATAAGAAATCACTATTTGAAGAAGGAGAAGTCAAGTTTGTTCAAGAAAAAGAAGATTCAAGAAAAATTTGGGTTGAAGTAAAGAAGGACAATGATGTTGAAAAAGTAGTTGATGCATCCACAGTGGACGCATCCTCTATTTATGGTTGAATAGACCTTCTTGGTCTTAAGGGGAGCTATTCTAGCTTAGAACCCCTGCACAACTGGTATACTCACCTCTGAGTATGCACCTATGAAATTATGTTTATGATCATAGTTGGATGAAGTATGCATACACGCATTATCTATAATGCATTCTAAACAAAGTTTGAGATTCACTGTGAAAACTGTGTACGGTTGCAAACATTAAATGCAGTAACTTTTATAAAAAGATGTAAGTCTTCGATCGTCTTCACATTTGCATTCGAGATCATAGAAATTGGAGAGCATAGGAGAACTAAACATCAAAGCACGAAAGCATAACAGATTTTGTGGTTAAGAAGCACAGTTAAGAAGTTTGGAACAAAACCCTAGCAGTCACACCGTTTTGAAATTTCATGAAACCCTATTTAAGCAATCATCAAGTAAGTATGGCGACTCCATTTGTATTTGATATCGCAAAGAGGAAGAGATGTGTATTTAAGAAGCATCCATTCAAATCCATATTGGATGATGTAGAAGGAGCTTTCTCCAAAACCCCGTTAGGAGTTGTTCACGTAGAAGATATCCGCGCATACGTTTATTGTAAAAAGGAAACAATTGGAGATAATAGTACAGCCACTCTCATGGCTTCGATGATGAAACCAAACTATTCATTCAAGGATGAATACGTGCACCTCATAGACAACCCTATCTTTGAGTATTCGAATGTGCATGAATTCTATGAACATGAATGGGTTAAAATATTGTTGAGCAGGATTCATGATGATCTTTTCTGGATTGGTGAAGTCCCCATCCGTATTACTGTAGACCTAATCCATAACATGACTGGACTTCCAAATGCTAGACCATTTCTTCCTACTGGGAAGGATGTCAAGAAATAGGTTGAGCAAGCATGCCTATCCACAAGTGACAAGCGTGCTATGATAGTTGATCCTATCAAGGAAGATGACATAAAGCTTCTAACAATGATCCTTGGTTACAAGTTCTAGCATGCAAGGAGATTAAACAGTGTGTCAGCAGCCACAGTTTTAGAAGCTATCAGGATGGTGAAGGATAACACTCAGTTCAATCTATGTGAGATATTGTGTGGTCAATTGATGGAAAACATTCGAGTTATCAAGCATGACAAGAACAAGACATTCAGGTTTGGGTCTCTGATTATCTACTTATACTTCCACATTGTGGGTAAGGTTGCTAATCTTTACCTAGATAGAAGCAAACCTACAATGTCTCAAGTTTCACTACAAGCTACATTAGAGAGTAGTGCAAAGGATGCTATAGACATGGACATCAAATCTTTCAGGATCAAGATGCAGAAGAGGTTCAGGATACCTAAGAAGATTATTGAAAAAGTATAAGGAAACCATATGCTTCATGGTAGAAACTGACTGCACTTGCATGGAGGCAGTTGAGCCCATAACTGAATGGATTCATCCACTTGGGTATAAAGTGGAGGAACATGTACTGGAAGGATATGCACAGGTCATTTTGTCTGCGCCCAAAGATCCCAATGAGCCCAGATGGGGCACTTATAGAGAGAAGACTAATGCAGTTGATTCTGTATCATATAGTGCTGATAACAAAAGAAAAGCATCTAAGATTACATCTAGCATTCTACAAGTTCATGGAGTCACTCAAGAAGATCTTGACAAAGCTAGAGAAGCCAAGATAGCCAAAGAACTTTAGAAGACTAAAGAGATCCAAAAGATGAAGAAAGTAGAGAGCACCTCTGCACCCTCTACCACCATTGACCTAGACTCATCTCCACCTTCTACACCAAGCAAGAAGTCTAGAGGAAGGAAGCAAGTGCCCACAAATCACCCATCCTCAAGGAACACATGGAGTAAAGCAAGGAACTCTCAAGCTCCTCCTGAGGTAGGATTCAGACCTAGTCTAAATGTCTTAAAGAACAGGATTGTAAATGAAGGTAGACTAGACACACTTGCTAAGGTCTATGACAAGTATCAAGAGATTGATAAAAATGAGATACACTCTATGATCATAACTCATATGATTAAGTTTAAGAAGTCAGTTCTTGAACTCGAAACAGTGATACCTGATAAGTTATGGAACATACTAGAAATAATGAAGAGACATGCAATTGAGGAAGATATGAGGATAACAGAAGAAACATTGGATAATCTTCTCCCTGTATGCACACATGATGAGAAGGCAATTCTATTAGATCTGGTGAAGCCTCATCTCAGAACCAAGACAAGGACTCTGTAGATTAAGAACAAAGAGTATGAGCAGATAGGTAAAGAAATTGAAAAGGCATTTGCACAAGTGTTTATGGATAGACACATGTATCCATTAACGGCGCATACAACAAAGGTAACTCCAGCTCCTCCCAAACAGGTTACAGAACCAATGATTCAGAGAGAACCTATGATAGGTCCACAGGTTTTAGCGCCCTTAGTGACAATAACTTTTGATACAACAAAAGACTCAGAAGATACTATAATGGTTGATAATATCAAGATATCCATGACAACATCTGACAAAGACATGGACAAAGTTGATAAAGTATTTGTAAGCACTAAAGAGAACTGCACTAATGATACATCTGTACAACAGGTTGAAGTTCCCTCCCATGATCCAATAGACTTGAATGAAGAAAAAGATACTCAAGATAATGAGACACCAATCAAGGAGAAACCAGTAAAGAGTGAATGCATGGATACCAATAAAAACACTATATTCACTCCATCCACTTTACCATCTACTTCATTATTGTCAAGGTTAACTCCTGATTCAGCAAGTCTAGATGCATGGGGAGAAAAGGACTTAATGAAGATCAGCGTGCTAGCTATGGAAAAGGCAAAAGAAAAATAGGTTATGAGGAACCCTCTTTTCTTGGATTCAATTAACATTTTTGAATGATTTAGTACCTGCAGATAAGAAAGTAGCCAAGATTCAATCAGTTGAAGATGTTGACAATATTCTAACAAGCTGCAAAGCTCACTTTATAGATCTAGTAGACTCTGCTACTAGAATTGCAGAAGATGAATATACAAAGGAGAGATTGAATGAATTGGTAAATAATTTTACTTTAGACTTAAAATCTTTAAAGATTGGGCAATCCATTTGAAAGAATTGGCAACTAAGGGAAAGAAGGTTATAGCTAACTGCATAGACATAGTGAAATTAACCTCTGAACATATCAAGAAGATAGAAGAGGCTGAGATCATGGTGGACACTATTAGAAAATTAGTTGAGACATCTACCCAAGACATGAACATATGTAACAATTTCTATCAAGGTCAGTTGGACAAAATTGAAAAGGCTAAGTTGGAGATGAGCAAGATAAGAGTCAGACAAACTCAATTGAGAAATGCACTTGCGCCCTCTCTAGCAGTTCTGAATGAAAACATCAAACAGATTGATGCCACCATTGTGACATATGATCAAGGTCCCTGTATGGATTTGATAAAGATGGAAAAGCTAACATATGCCTTATGCGCGCATCTTTAGACAGTTGATGCAATGAAAGTATTTTGGTAGAAAGAGATCCAATCTCTTCAGATTGTGTACCCTGATGTTTACATGGAGAAAGTATGTAGAAGACTTACAATTTTTGTACACCTTTGTCATTAATGTCAAAGGGGGAGTAATAGAGAATGTGTATATATGGGGAGCAGTGTATGTATATATTAAAAAGATGATTATACAGTTATTTTTTTTGTGTTAAGTCATTTTGAGAAACTTGGCCACATTCCTTTGTTGCCATAAATGACAAAGGGGGAGATTGTTGGCAAGTTGACTTCCTGAGGATGAATGACCTATTTTGTGTTTTCATCATGGAAACAAAGTCATACTAATTTTCTGTCAAAGATAACTTAGAAGATAAAATGACTAAGCATGGAAACAGGGCAGACAGAGATATACAATGATCAGCACATCAACGCACGTGTGAGACATCGAATCAGAGTATGTGCATTTAGATATATGTTATATGTGATGTCTACATACTAAGTATAGACATGCATGGTACGACATGATAGTATGGAGAAGTTACAGACAGATCAGTACACCAGTAGTCCAAAAGATAGAGCATGGAAGCCGACTAGTGTTTTGATCAATGTGAATTATTTTGTTATGTAACGGCCAAGAACCTTTGATTATATGTTTGTAATTATGTAATTAGTATTGTTGTAAACACACTTAAGCCGACTTGCTCGGAAGTATTGTGTATTATGTTTTAGGGCCGACCATAAGTCTTGTTTTGGGTCGCGTCTATTCGGGTATGAACATATAAGTATGTAATGTAAAGTTATGTTACAAGTGTCAAATAATATGTATGAGAAAGATATAGAAGAGTAGTATGATGAAGTCAGTATGAGATAAAGCTCTTCAAGAGAGTAAGAGCATTCACACATACACGGAATTGATTAGACAGTAGTGTCATCATAACAGTTCACTTTTGATATAGTGTATATCAACTATTAGAAGGTTGTAGCCTTCATCCTATTAGGCAGTGAGCCATATACCTTTAACAGGGTTTTGTAAAAGACTCCTAACAGGGTCAGGCCTTTAACCAGGTCATTGTACTTGAATTGTAAAGACTGCTTCTAATAGGGCAAAGGAACTTTAACAGGTTCATTATACTAGTACAATATTTGTGGGTACTAATTCCCACCAGGGTTTTTCTCTGATCAAGGTTTCCCCGTAATCATATCATGTTTTATGAGTTCTTATGTTAAGCTTCATTGAATGTATGTTTGATTTATGTTTAAGTTGCTGAAATATAATAAATAGACAAACACTGATTCTCCCCCCGCCCTCTCAGTGTTTCTAACACTTATCCCATACCTTTATTTTGTCTTTACCTTTCTTCTTTTGATCCAATTGTAGAAGCTCCCACCACAAGGATGCATGACCTTTCAAATTTGTACTTGCAATATTTAATTTCTTTTCCTCTGATGCATTCTCATATTCAAAGTACTTTTCATCTCAGTTATCCAATCTATCAATTCATCAGAATCCAATTTTCAACTATACTCAGGAGGATTAAATTGAGGTGTGGACTTCAAACTTGTCAATGCTCGCAGGAATCTCTCTTCTTCCCGATCCATAACAGGTGTAGGTGCAACTTCGCCTTGCACTTACTCCAATTCATTATCACTAACATCTTCAAGATGCCTTCCTTTGCGTTGGGCTATTTCAACAACTTCCAATCTTGCAACCATCTATCTAAGCATATCAGCTGGACCTAGATCTGCATTTCCTCTCCCACGGACCATCTTGAATCCCTTTGCAATTGTAGGTCAGATCGCAATCTGCTACCCCACAAAAATATCAACCAACTAGGTTTAGGGTTTACAAGAAGGAACTTAGATCTAACCTTCGCTCTGATACCACTTGACGCAAGGAGGGTCAATACTCAGGGCCTAGGGCACTCCCAAGTACCAAATCAGCTTGCAAACACAACAATGCAGAAGCAACGATACAAGGAGAGAAGAAACAACAAATATCTTTTATTTAATTTATCAATCTCATTAAATTTCAGGTTTTAAGGCCTTCCCGATTTTGGCCATATACATTCAAAATGAATTATAGAGTGATCTTCATACATGTGAGGTCATAGACCTATCTTTCAAATATCTCAATAGTTAATCTTCTATCAAAATCTACTATCCTCTAAGAAATCCTCCCTAAACTAAGAATGGAGAAAAAAAAATATACAAGTGTCCAACAAAGAGCTCGACACTCAAATCCCCAATAGAGACCCGGATTTAGGTCCACATAGATCCCAGTGAGAGACCCCACATTAATTACACCTTGAAAATTAAATGTAGAAGCAGACCAGATCAGGATAAACAACTCGGGAAGAGCATCACCAAGCAACAACAATCACTTGGTAAGATGATACCCGAGCAATAGAGATGACTCGGTAAGAACATAACTGAGCCACATAAAACAAACTCGGTGAAAGCATAACCGAGCAACATAAACCAAGACACACCGAGATGCATTGGTAAAGAAAGAAAAAAAGAGTAACCGAGCAACAGGATAACTGAGCATTTCACCGAGAAATCTCCAAACAAGATAAAGAACAAAATTAAACATATTTTTGGTTGAGCAGGATTGCCATGGACCCAAGATGCTCCTGCATCACTCTAAAAAATTGGTACTTGATTGATATGTGCTTGGTCTTGGCATGTTGTAATGTATTCTTAGAAATGTTTATAGCACTTCAGTTATCACTTAAATCACAATAGGTTCATCAAAAAAATTCCAATATCAGATAACATCTATTTCAACCAAATGATTTGAGTACAATTACCAGCAACAACAATGTATTCTGCCTCCACAATGGATGGGGAAATTGAATTTTTCTTCTTACTCATCCATGAGACCAACCTACTACCCAAAAAGAATGTTCCACCACTTTTTCTCTTTCTTTCATCAACATCACCTACTCAGTCAACATTTGTATATGCACATAAAGTGAAGTCATTATCCTTAGGATAACACATTCCAAAATCTATTGTCCCTTTCAGATGTCTAAATATTCTTTTGACTGCTACTTCATGATTGTGTTTGGGATCAACTTGAAATATTGCAGTGTTCATGATATCGGGTCTTGTATGAGTCAAATATAGAAATCCACCAACCATTGATCTATACCTTGAATTATTAACCTTAGGGGACTTATGGACGAGGAAATAGACAATGGATATTTTTGAGAGAAGTTGTGAGCACTTCCAATGCAAACTCTTTACTTAACTTGTCATCTCCACCAAATATTATGTCATCAACAATAAGAATATTCTCATTATCAATTTTGAAATACATATTACTATCTGTAGTACCTTTTTTTAATCTAAATTTGAGTAGGTACTTGTCCAATATGGAATACCAGGCTCTAGGGACTTGCTTTAGTCTGTACAATTCTTTCTTCAAAAAATATATCATATATGCTTCTTTTCTCAGACTAAAACCATCAAGCTTCTCTATGTATACCTCTTCTTATAACTCACCATTCAGGATTGCTAACTTGACACCTATTTGATAAAATTTTAAGCTCCTATGGGTTGCATAGGAATAGTCTAACTTCTTCCAACCTTGTTACTGGTGCAAATGTTTTATCATCTACCCTTTACACACTAACCTTTCTTTGTTTCTCACAACTTCTCCTTCTTCATTTAGCTTGTTTTTGAACACCCATTTTGCACTAATAACATTCTTGTCTTTAGGCCTTGGAATAGGAATCCATGTGTCATTCTTCTCAATCTATGATAGCTCATCTTCATGCATTGCCTTAATCCAATGATCATATCTACAGTCTTCTGTTGCATCTTTGGGCTCAGTGTGTCACATCAAGCATATCTAATCTTGTGCAATCTTCCTTCTTGTCTTAACTCACATGCTCCTATCACCAATGATCTAACCTTCATTGTGATTCAATCTCACATACTTTAGAGTCTTATGCTTTTTCTCTAATTTTTGAATTTCTTCTTCTTCTCCACTTGTGTAGGCTCCATTTTCTTCACTTTTTGTCACACTTGGACTTTTTTTTCTCCACTTTCTAATGTTGACTTTGATCATTACTATCCTTCAGATGGCCAAATTATTCAGACATTTCCAAGTCCTCAAGACTTTCATTCACTTTAACATTTGTGTTTTCCACTAACGTTTTCAACATTTTGTTATAGCACCTATATGTTTTACTTTTGGTAGAAAAACCAAGGAGTATACCTTCATCACTCCTTGAATCAAACTTTCCTATGTCTTCATCTCTTTTAATGTAACATATACTACAAATAAAATTTGAAATAACTAGCAGTAGGCACATGACCACACCAAAGTTTATAGGGTGTAATACCATCTCCATGTTTGATCTGTATGCGATTAAGAGTGTATATTGTAGTTCTCACAACTTCTCTCAAAAACATCTTTGAAACATTTATTTCAAGCATCATGGTACTTGCATTCTCTAAAATAGATATGTTCTTGCGCTTTGCTATACCATTATGTTGTGGAGTCCTAGGAGCAGATAACTGTCTCTTGATTCCATGCATATCACAATATGTTTTGAACTCATTTGATGTGAACTCTCCACCTATGTCTGATCTCAACTTCTTAAACTTCAGACTTGTCTCAAACTCCACCATTTCCTTGAAAGCCTTGAACTTATAAAAATCTTCAAATTTCTCCTTCAAGAAGGTCACCCATACCATCCTTGAGTAATCATCAATTAGTAGCATAAAATATATGTCACCTTGCAAGCTTCTTGTTTTGGTAGGACCACACAAATCAGTATGAGAAATATCAAGCAAACCATTTGAATTTTCTTTCTTGAAGTGAAAACTAACACTTGTTTTCTTTCCCAAATGACATTCCTTGAAAAAACTGTTAGCAGGATTTTTCATCCTAGGAAACTGATGGAGTCAAGGATGGAGAGACCCCAAAAGATCAGTATGATCCTTTCAGCCAACACAACACGACATAAATAACAAGAACAATAATCCAACAAAGAGAAAATGAGAGATCAACATTCAATTATGATCAATGACTTAATTACAACATATCTGCAGCATGCAGTCTCACATGCCAGACATACATGCCTGATTAGATAAAAAATCTCTTACAAACTATAGCCAAGTTGCGCTAGATAATCTAATGAAAACTTTCTTATCCCATAGGAACAAGTCCATAAGCTTAAATATAAATTACAATCATCGGCCAGCCTATAAAAGATCACATTTTCCAAGAATAAAAAATGTGTTACAACAATTAGGTCAGGACCCAAAACAAATGAATCAACCTCCAATAAAAAATAAGATATTTTATCATACAATTAAGTGGACATTAAATGTAATACTGATATGGCACGATTGTGTATGGAAAAACCAACCAGAAGATCAGAAACCCAACCTCTGATTGGTAACTTTAAGAACAGTATAATCCCGCAAAGAAACAACAATAACTCTCACATGATGAATCCAAAAGAATTGCAATCATAGAAAATGATCCAGCACAAAGCCACAAACACATAGCCAGAACCATAACCAAAAGAAAAAGTATAGATCTATCATCAACAGAAACACCAGACTAAAAGAAAATAGACTAACAATTGAAAGCAAATATTTTTGGTTGATGCAAGATTGCTTGGATCCCAAGATGCTCCTGCATCAGACACCTAGGGTAATTGAAAAGTGAGTCCCTCACTTTATTAGGGAAAAAGGAAAACCAAGAAGGTCAACCTCATCCTGAGAAATCCATGATGAATCCTCAATTGGTATGTCCTTCCACTTAACTAGATACTCCATATACAGCTTACCTCTTGTAACTCGACCAACTCTGCTATCCAAGATCCTCTCTATCTGCTCCATCCCCTTCTTAGGATACTATTGTCCAACATATGATTCTCCAATACTACTACAATTTGATTCATGATACTCATACAAATCAACAACATTGAAAACCAGTGATATATCCATAGCCTCTCGTAATTCCACTTCATAAGCATGTTGGGATTAATGGGAAGTAGTACTGAGAGGGGAGGGGTGAATCAATACCTCTAAAACTTTTAACTCTTTTCACCTTTGATCATTAGTAATCATTCTTTACTGTATTACCGACCATTACTGATGTTCTTCTTATGCAAGTAGTATTAATTCATAATCCTTAATTGTTTGCAACATTCATAGAAACATTCATGAAAATAATAAACAAATAACACAAGATATGATATCGCAGAAAACTCCTGTTAGGAAGTAAAAACTGCAATGGGGATGACACCCACAAAACTTCACTATATGTAGAATGGAAGGGAGTCAGTAAAGGCTTACAATTGATCACTTCTGATGATCTACCCGGTTAGGAGTATTAAAGTGGAGACCGATTAAGATCTACTCTGTTAAGAGTTTTAGCAACACTGATTTAAGTGTGCACTTGGTTAAGAGATTTACAATAGGACTATTAGGTCCACCTTTGTTGAAAGGATTTCTTAAGTGTACTACACTTGTTAGAATTAGTACAATATGTTTGACCTAACTGTATGAAATCTATAATTGTTGATCACAGATCCATTAAAGCTCTCATAATATGAATATCACCTATTGTGATTGATTAATACATTTTCTCTGCTCGTCACTAGCCTGTGTTTTGTTCTTGAAATTGATTTGATCCTTTTTTGTTCCTCTACATGAATTCTCTTATCTAATCCTTAGATGCTCTCAGTGGCTACAATCGTCATCGAACAACATATTCATAATAGATTGAGCATCTATTTATACAAGTATTTTACCTATTCAAGAATCATGCATTACAATGTTAACTCTTGATCCAAGGTTTACAACTTGACCTTGATCCTTTAGTTTGCATGTTTTAAAAAAATTAGACTGATTAAAACAATAATAATTACATTGCCTCCTCCACACATAATGGATTTAAAACAAATCAAGAAGCTAAATATACAAATTCAGTGTTTTATCTGACATGGAAAGTCAGATCCACTTTTTGCGGGATGTAACTGACTGCCAGTTCTTGGTTGTTGGGTTGAACTGAAAGTCTGTCGGCGTTCCTTCATTGAACTGATCGGTGGGTTCCCTTCATCTGTCGGGTTCCTCTCTTTGCTGTTTCATCGGGTTGCACTGTTGTTACTCGTCGGGTTCCTTTATCCTTTTTGTCATTGGGTAACACTGAATAGTGTTTGTCGGGATGCTTTGTACTTGGCAGTATCAAGTAACCTTGGCGTCGGGTAGTGTTGTGCCCTGTCTGTCGGTGTAGTGTAAACCGATGGTGTAGATCATGTTTTTCCTTGTATATACTAATGGAAAAATATAATGCCTTCAAAGCATTCCCTGAATCAAATCTCCTCAAGATCTTACAAGGACCAAACTTCTTCATCTTCAACTTGTTATAAGTACCAACTAGAAATCTACCCTTATGTAAGTACACCATAAATTCATCTCCCACTTGAAATTCCTTATATCTCCTCTTCATTTCTTCTCTCATTTTATAAACTTGATTAATTTCCTCCAAATGATGTTTCACTCCTTCATGTAATGACTTCATAACCTCAACAAAATCCTCGCCTTCAACACTCCTCTTAACTTCATGACTAACATCCCTTAATTCTGCTATTCCCTTACGATTAAACCTAGTAACCACTTCAAATGGTATCTTCCCTGTGTTAGAATAATAAGCAGAATAATGCAAATATAAACTGTTAGGAATAAGTTGTCTCAACCTTGGATAATTCCTATTCTTATTATTTGTTTTGTAAAATGTATTTCTTGCAAATAATGTTGATGTGTCGGCATCTTGAATTGTGTGTAAGGAGATCATGGCTAAAACGATTATGACGGATTCCTATGACACGTAAGAGCTATGTCAGGAAGATTCAATGACAGGTGAAGACATGTGGCAATTGATAAATTTGATTACTGTACACTCTTCCCCAATCGTGGGGTTCGGAGAATGGTAAAACCCTACTACGGTTATCTTTGTGAGTAGCCCTAAAAAGTGAAGTGCATGATATAAGTGTTTTTTAGGGTTGCGAAGAGGGGTGATGCGAGTGTATTGTTGGAACATTTTATGCTGCCGTGATTTTTCTTCAAGGGTTTTGAAATCTTCTTAAAGAACTTGCATTGCAAGTGTATTGTAAGCTGTAATAGTTTTGATCAATACATTGTGCAGGTTTTGGAGTGCTAGGGTTTTTTACCGAAAGGTTTTCCCCAGGGTATATCATTGTGTCATTCTCTA
>MU225099.1:3529539-3547032 GCA_018584345.1 Thuja plicata
GGGCCGGGGGGCCGGGAGGCGGGGGAGGCCGGAGGGCGGCGGTGGAGCCAGGGGCCGGCGCTGGAGGCAGAGCCCGTTGAAAGGAAGGAGGCGCTGCCGGCCGGGGCCGAGTGCCGGTGGCGCGGTGGCAGCCCAGCGGTGGCGCCTTTCAAAAAAGCACTGCGCGCACCGAAAACGCATAAAAACATGCATTTTTAAATTTATTTTTGCTTGAAATTTGTGTCCGTACGGCCCATAGGAGGCCGAAAAAATTCTCTAGATGCCCCGGTGTCCAAAATGGACAAACCTTATATGGATTATGGGGTTTTTGGGCCTTCTGGACGCAATGGTAGTGTCCGTTTGGGCCCAAAGTGACCAGAAACAAAGATCCCCCCCTAAATCCACACAAAGAAGCTAGAAAAAGCCTGGCAAACTGCAAACCCTCGAATGCTTCAGAAAAACTCGAACAGCAACCAGCAGGAAAGCTCTGATACCATGTTAGATTTGCTGAACTACAAATCAACCCAAGAAACCTGCATGCAAACACTGTCACGAGAAGAAGCAGAGACAGAAGATAAACAGAAAGCTATAGCGGCCAATAAGCTAGAGACAGGAAAATCATCTTGACAGAAATAAGCTTCTATTAACCTAATGAAATTACAAATACAATCTCTTTATGAAAAGTAAAGCGGTGATTCCTTATAAAGGATACCGAAACCCTAAAGGCTAAAACCCTAAAGAATTATAAAGCGCTGCCTAAGTGAAACTTAAGCACTAAAGAGTATAATAGGATAATAATTAAATCATTTAATTATTAGCTAACTATGACTACTCTAACAACAACATCTTGACATTATTGCTGAGGTCAGCTCACGAACTATTCAAGCCATTCATGCCTTGAGTGATCTACTCATTAGGCAGAGTGCGGCATTTTTGCCTCCTCATACTGATGCTTCTGGCCCTTCCATATCCTCCACGAGCTCACATGTTTGTGTGCCTCATACTTGCGTTATGTGAAAGAATATGTGCTTGGGTCCCCTGAATGATAGTGATGCATATAACTATGTGTTCGAGGTGGACGATGCTACACAACACACTACAGGCACTGAAGCACCCCATGGAGATGTGCATCAGGGGCATATAGAGCCATGGACTCCTACTGTTACAATAAGGGTAAACAATTAACTTGTTACATTGTATTTAATTTTAAACATTCGTATTTTTAATAGAATTTTCTTATAATGATTGCCCACTTATGTTTTTTATACATGTTTCATTTATGTCCAGTTGATGACAGAGGAGGAGATGGCACAAGTGGAGGGGTCCATGCTTTTGGTCATTTCATTTGGCCTTGAAACTTCCACGGTACATACATTTTAATGTACTCATTGGTTTCCTTTTATTATAATATTGTATACATGTATTTTCTAATTTTTATGATCATCTTATTACATACCGATGCAGGTTTCACCAGTTGCCACTGGAGGGCAATGTGAGGGGGTTCATGCATTTGGTGTTGACAAGGGGAAGATAATTATGTATTTTAGATTGATTAAGCATACATGTATACTTGTCACTTGTGCGTATTCATTTCTAATTACATGTTTTATTTGACAGAGGGCGGTGTCTGATGATGTCGTGAGACTGGTTCGCCATGATAGAGTCACAAGCATCTCAATTCGCAGTGATAGCCCCACAGTACGTATATTTATAAATTTATTTGTGTGTAGTTTACTATCAAGTATATATTTAATACGATCAAGTCATGATTGTATGAAACTTATCTGTTTGACTTTGTAGGTCACCCCTAGTTTGAGGGAGGTACCATGCCAAGGGTTTGTATCACTGATGACCCAACCGATATTTCCTGAAGAAAGTTCAATAGAGGTAAGTTTTGATGTTAATTGAGTTATATTTAAAACATGTATTTGCTATAAAGGATTTAACATTAAATAGTATAAGTCTTACATCAATCTCATGTTTGCAAACATATATACAGGTCGGAGTCAACATTGGTGGCATTGTCCCTTCGCAACTAAAGACATATATTAGGTCTCCTGACCGCATAAGGAGACCGAGAGGCAAGGTACATGAGAGTTCAATTTAAAAAAAATATTTATTATTGTTGACTATGATTTTAAATTTTTATTTATTATTTGTAGAAACCATATAAATTAAGTAATCTAACTCGGTGTTTCACTTTTGTGTTTGAATGCAGGATCCATCAGAGCCAAAGAGTAGTTCAAAGAGACTTCACTTTGATCATCCACCAGTAGAATAGAATGTCCTAGAAACATTTGTAGTTGAACTTCTTATGTTGAGATGCCATATGGCACATTTTGAGATGGCGTATGCCATATTGAATCTAGACATGAACTGATTTTGTAAATTTTTGGAGATGGCATGTGCCACATTTTGTACAAAACTATTTCATATATACATATATACATGTTCATTTTTTATTATTTTATCTTTTTCATGTGTACTATGTATGTATCATTTCCATATTATATCTTTGGCATGTGTTGTATGTATGTATTATTTACATATTATTTCTTTACATCATGCATTGTATTTATGTATGTATGTTCATTTTTATATTATATATTTTCCATGCATTGTATGTATGTATTATTTTTTATACTACAGATCTTCATTCTCCATTAGTCATCTGGTGCACTATACTTTTGAGAGCACCAAAATGTTGATAGCAAAATTCATGGTAGATAGGAGTGCAATTGATTAATGTTTTGTCAAATGCATTATGTTATTTAACATTTATTTTACATGTGCTTATTTGAAAGACTCCGTTGTTGTGATGTTGGGATAACTAAACCTCTGATTTGGTTTTCAATCTCCTTCATTCATACATGTGGCATGCCCACTAAGACCACCTTTGATCCTTTATAGATTTGGTTTTTATTTGATTAATGTTATTATTTTGGTGTTAGACCATGTTTGAATAGATCTAAAAGTACTTTTCATTCTTTGTTTGTAATCCTTGTAGTCAATGTAATGCACTTCTTCACACTCCTACCATTCAATCATGCTCCAAACTCCATGTTATGCATCCTTCATTCAATAGGCTTCTTCAACCACAACCATCAACCTTGCTTTCATAGGTGATCCTAACTCCTCTAAGGCCCCCAACACACTTGTTTCACCCATATACCAAGCCACAAACTCTTCCTTGAAGACATTCTGTCTCCTTCACAAATCTGTCCAGTCATACGCTGTCCTAGTAGTACAACAACAAGGGTTTTTAAATCTTTTCTCAAAATAGTTCCAAACAACTCTTAAAACCAATCACATATCTGAATACCCTTTTTCAATCTCATTAACATATCTTAGAACTGACCCCTTGTGTTTTGGACCATCCTACTCAACTTTGACACTGTCAGTGAACTAAGAGGGCTAATTCGACCGCTTTTCGAAAGCAACTACTAATGCATCTTCAACCTAGACCTTGAGACTTTCAATAGATTATAAAATGACCCCAAACAGTGGATTCTACAACTAATTTGAATATAAGATCTCTCTAAGTGCAAAAGCCCTAATTTGCTTCTCAACCTAAAATCTAGGGCTTGGTCAATGTACAACCTCCCAACACCATAGCCTCAAATAAATGGATGATCCACCATCCTTATACCATCCTAACATGGATTCAAACACAAAATCACCCCCTGCAATGGCCAAATCCTCTGCTGCTATAACCATGCACCATGCATGCAACCCTTCAATACTATCAAACTCACTCATTCACCCATAATTTGGGGATTTTGATGTTCCCAAGGGTCTGAGACTAATTCATTTCATATTTGGGTTTTTTAGGACATAATTAACTAGTGTCCAAGAGGGGGAGTCTTTGGGTTAAGTTTATGATTTAGTTCCTTTGTAATTTGCCTATTTTTGTGTATTTTTGAGGTCTCAAAGTTGTAATAGTAGGGTATGGTCCAAAACAACCTACCTCTTTCTTTTCATATGTTGGCAATATTGATAAAGGGTTTTTGAAAACCCCATTTTTTGCCAAGTGATTCAGAAATTTTTAGAGTTAGGGGTTTTGGAAGGTCGTTGATGTCCCAAAACAGTGAACTAGATCTCCTAGCAAATTTCAAGCATTTTTGTATAATCCATAGAATCTGACTCCATAATCAGTTGATTCCTTCTGAATATGGTTGAATTAGGTCTCTTGTGGCATTAGAAACCTTCATTCGAGTTGTTGGGTTGAAATCTCATTTTTAGTTAGTGCACCTTGGGAACACTTTGGTCCAACATGCGCTGGAACGTTCTTGGTGCTACACGAGCGAAGAAAGGTTTCCCCTAGCATTTACCTGGCCAAATGGATCCAATGGAGCTAACGGTTTGGTCCCACGATGAACGGTTTGAAAGATGCACCATTGAGCAACTTTCAACTGAGCAACAATGTCACTTTTTGCACCAACTGAGATCCGGTCGCCAAATGAAATCAGAGTGGAATCTCCTAGAACCAAACCAGGTGCTTGTAGGCATTCCCAAGATGGTCCTTGTGCACTTCATGGATCTTTAATATCTCTCATGAGGTCTGAGATATGGATCTCCAAAAATTGCTGCCAAATATGGCTTAGTGCACCTTGGGAACACTTCGGTCTGACATGCGCCAGAATGTTCTTGGTGCTACGCGAGCAAAGAAAGGTATGCCTTAGAATTTACCTGGCCAACTGGAGCCGATGGAGTTGACGGTTTGGTCCCACGATAAACAGTTTGAAAGATGCACCATTGAGCAACTTTCAACTGAGCAACAATGTCACTTTTTGCACCAACCGAGATCTGGTCACCAAATGGAATCAGAGTGGAATCTCCTAGAACCGTGCGTGTAGGCATTCCCAAGACAGTCCTTGTACACTTCATAGATCTTTGATATCTCTCACGAGGTCTGAGATATGGATCTCCAAAAATTGCTGCCAAATTTGGCTTAGTGCACCTTGGGAACACTTCGGTTTGACATGCGCCGGAACGTTCTTGGTGCTACGTGAGTGAAGAAAGGTCTCCCTTAGTGTTTACCCGGCCAACTAGAGCTGATGGAGCTGATGGTTTGGTCCCATGATGAATGGTTTGAAAGATGCACCATTGAGCAACTTTCAACTGAGCAACAATGTCACTTTTTGCACCAACCGAGATCTGGTCGCCAAATGGAATCAGAGTGGAATCTCCCAGAACTAAGCCACGTGTTTGTAGGCCTTCCCAAGATGATCCTTGTGTACTTCATGAATCTTTGATATTGTAATCACCTAAAAATGGTCACCTAAACCCTAGACCCCCAATCTCAACAATTAATCAAGAAACCCTAATCTTGATTAACCCTAAGTCCTAAATCAAATAGGCAATTATCGAATTCAAACTGATCTAACATAAACCCTAGGTCCTAATCGATCATCTTACTTGATTAATTAATTAATTCCTAAAATCACATTACATTGGCAAATAAACTTCATACTATTATTTAATTGATATTCTGATATATTAATTAAATAAAAATTACAAAATTGTCAATTAAATAAAAAAGGAATTAAATTAATTATAAAAACATAAATGTGCATTCAAAATCAATTCATTTATTAAAAATGCATATGACATCATCAAATCCAGTTAACTGATTTATCATGTTGGGAAACAATCCAGTTCCACTCAGTTAACTGATTCTCCAATGTTTATCATTTTAAAAACATTTCAGTTAACTGAATATGAAAGTTTCCAAAACAACTAATCAGTCAATTTAGTCAACTGACTCTCTTGACCAATCGAATCACTTGCACATGGATTGTGCTTCTTCAATCGAATCTGAGCCACTCTTTTCGTTCAATCTCGACCGTTGATTCAAGAGAGATTTCTATAAAAGAGAAACTCTTTTCCTTCACAAAGGATCCTAACCTTTTATCTAATGTTATTATGTTGCATTTTTGTCTTAGCTTTCTTGCATTCTTAGCATTTATTTAATATTGTTGTTTACTTTTATTCAAGCATGCAAATATAAATTTAGAGCACACTTTCAATTTGGGTTTAAAATTGAATATCTCACATTTCAAGTGGTGTTCTAAAACTGAAATTCTAACTAGCTTAGATTAACACCAATCTGCATTTGCATTTGCATTTAGATTAATCAGTAGTTTACTCTCAGCATATAGCTTTTTAAATCCTTCATTTAGGTCTTCAGTGTAGTCACTGAGCTTGCAATGACCCGAGAGCAAGCTCATACTCCTGCCTTCTAAAAGGCAACAGGTCGACTCTTTCAGACATGCAGGATGAATTAATCAATATTCATTTCTGTATGCAATTGAAGTACAATGACCATGTTGAAGTGTACTGGTAAAGTGGGGGTCCACTTTTAGCACACACATTTTTGGCACCCACCGTGGGGCTGAAAATCAATTTCAAGCCTCATTATTATTATTTTTTTAATTTTTTTCTGTTCATTTTGACCAAAATCTGGGCCCACCATTGCGTCTGAATTATCATTTCGGTTTGAAACCACTATAAACACGCCTACCTTTGCTAAAAATTAAATCTGTCGTAAATTTTTTTTACAAACAGAGGCCGTATGACCTTCTGCACACAAATCGAGAAAAACAAATCACACAGATCGGGACAGATTTATTTTATTTTATTTTTTTTAGCAATTTTTGGGTCTAGTGTGTCTCTTCGCAAAATTTTGGGGCCTAACACCATTTTTATATGTTTTTTTTATGACTTTACATTGTAAGTTGAACAGATCGGGTTAAAATTCACACGACTATGCAAACTTTATCGTAGCATGCCCCAAGGCCTCATTCCTTACTTCATAAACCTATGTGTGGAGTAACGGTTTTAAACATCTAAGAGTTTGATTACCGGTCGATGTAGGATTAAAATCCCAAATACCATCTACACTTATCCCTCCCCTAACCCCCGCGTGCTACACACTTCATCCCTGCCTTCACCCCGCGCTGCCTTATACCTCCCTTCACCCGCTCCCAACCAAACCACCTCCGCGCAGTCCAACAAAAACTGCGCAGTTCAACAAAACCGCGCAGTCTCAACGAAAATCACACAGTCTCAACAAAACCACGCAGTCCACCAAAAACCGCTTCCTCCAAACCACCATCTCCAAAATTGCCATTTCAACCTTCAAAATGGGCGAGTGAAGAAATGACACTTGGCGTCCAATGATTGGTTTTTTTTGCTATGTAGGAATTCTTCCACGCTAAATTTGACAGCCTTTTGACCATCATTTTACAGGGATATTGGCATTTTACAACAACCTTTTGGTTGTCAAATTTAACTTCCTGACTTGCTAACGTCAGCAAAAGTTTGAATTTTCTCAGCCTTCACCAGCGAGCTTTTCCAATTTACTGTCTGACTTTAAAAGCTCATATCTTGCTTGTTTTGACTCCAAATTAGGTGCAATTATTTTTGATTTTGGGTAGAATTTCCCAAAGATTTCTAGGTGGAGTTAGTTTTTGGTTTTGGAATCTTAGAGGTATCCTAAATTGTAGTTTTTCATGACTATTCTTCTCTAATCCTCATTTTTGCAACTTCTGGAGCCTCGTACGGGCTCATGCGATCACCTTTTTCAGTACAAATTTTTTTGAAATTGCATGATTTTCTATGTACTTTTTGAATATGTGATCTATTTTTTGATTTTCTAATTTTGATAATGTGGACTAATCTTTGACTTTGATGTTCATGTGATTATCTTTTGCATACAACTTAAAAGTGGTTTGCAGAACGTTATCCAAGAAGACTAAAACACAAACTACTCATGAATTGGTTTTGCAGGTTGCCTTTTATCGATAGAACACAAAAAATTATTTTTGCATCTTGTTTTTATTTCTTAAAATAGGAACCCGCATGTAGGACTTCTTAAAATGAACATTTGTTTGATGTTTTAGGAATGACAATGATGTCAGGAAACTATGCTCTCGCTCTTTTGGGATGATAAAAAATCTAGAAACATTATTGTCATTCTCTTATTTTGCTTGATGTGTCTTTTAGTTTTGTAAACCCAAGGAATTGCATGGACGTATCCTCTCCCCTCACCTTCGCGGATCTTGGGTGAAAGAGAAATCCATACAAATCCTTTAGCGTGGCTACCTCTCAAGTGCTTTAACAGAGCTGGTGAGAGTGGATTGCCCAACCAGTAACAGGCTAAAGCCAAGCCCTTCCAAACTGATATATAAAAAATGTCATTGTGATTAGTGTCATAGTGAACATCTGTTAATTGTGTTATACCGGGAAGAAGATCTCCCTCAGTACCCTTATGGTGCATTAAAACCTACTAAACCTAACTTTTGTAGGTTGGGAGGCCTCCATAACAGAGCTAATCTACCGCAAGTATAACCACCTAAATGAATGCCCTTACTACAAACTATGTTCTAGTATCCAAAAACTCTCTATTTGTTGGTGCGGAAGGTCAGAAATCGACTAAGACGTCCCACACTTTCACGGCTCTTAGTAGAGACAATAGTCCCTTAGGAAGTCATTACCCTTGGGATTCAAAGCTTGGTGTGCCTGAGAAGTGAGTGCACATGTAAGGAGGAGCCCGTGCCTCCAAGCTTCTAAGTTGTCCGCTATAAGTAGATGTGGCTAAACTTCAGTTCAAGTGGGAATTCAACAGATATTGCCTTGGCTATCCTAGGATTGTGGTGTGTCTATTATTTTATTTTTAAAACAAACAATCTCCATGATGTGTCTTGCGTGAGTGTTCACTAAAACAAAAACAACAACAACAACAATAACAATCAAACAATCTGGAAAGAATATACGCTTTGGATATTTGTCTATCTTGTTTCATCTGAAACTTCAACAATCTTGTTGAAACTCTATCGAAATTCTGTCGAATTGGTTTCAAAAACTTGTCAAAACTTTGTCTTCCATCAGTCTATGCTACTACATTCAGTCTATTCTAAAAATTTGCACTGTCATAACGCTTCTGCTAGTTCACATGCGACTACAATTTGTTGTTAGTCCAACCTATCAATATCTTGAAATCTGATGTTGTTACACTTGTCCAATTGATTGAGTCCTTTGTTCCATCTTATTAAGGCTGAACTGGAAAATTTACTCAAAGCTAGATTCATCCGAGCTATTGATTATGCAGAATGGATATCCAACATTGTACCAGTATCAAAGCTAGACAAATCCATCAGAGTCTACACTGATTTTAGGGATCTCAACAAAGCATGTCCAAAAGATGACTTTTCTTTGCCTAACATTGACATGATTATGGACATGACTGCTGGGTATGAAATGTATTCTCTCATGAGCGGTTTCTCAGGGTACAACCAAATCAAGATTGCTCCAGAGGATCAAGAAAAGACTGCCTTCACATGTGCCTGGGGAACACTTGCTGGAATGTCATGCCTTTTGGTTTGAAAAATGCAGGAGCTACCTATCAGAGGGCAGTAACAACTATCTTCCATGATATGATGCACAAAACTATGGAAGACTATGTGGATGATACCCTTGCTAAATCAAGGAAACGATCTATGCACCTACAAGACTTAGGCCCAATCATGGACAGAATGGAAAATTTTAAATTACGATTGAATCCTAAGAAATATGCATTTGGCGCTACCTCTGGCAAGCTATTGGCTTATATTATCTCAGCTAAAGGCATAGAAGTCGATCCTGAAAAGGTGCGAGTGATATTGGAAATGTCACCTCCCAAGAACATAAGTAAAATCAGAACACTCCAAGGGAGAATCCAATCTATCAGAAGGTTCATCTCCCAGTTGGTTGATAGAGCACAACCATTTACCAAGACTCTGCACAAGGGCATTACTTATCAATAGAGTGAAGAATGTGACAAGAGTTTCACTCAAATCAAAATGTACCTGGCTAACCTGCCAGTACTCATGCCACCTCAACAAGGAAAACCATTGATTCTGTACATTTCAGCTACCTCAACGTCACTGGGGGCACTGCTAGCGCAAGAAGATAAAGACAAGAAAGAATGTGCTATATACTATATCAGTAGAACATTGGTGTCCTATGAGATGAATTACTCTATGATCGAGAAAGCATGCCTAGAAGTAGTCTTTGCATCTCAGAAATTGCGTCACTACATGTTGGCTCACTTAGTCAAACTAGTGGCTATAATTGACCCTTTGAAGTATCTCCTAAGTAAAGCTACCCTCACTGGCAGATTGGCTAAATGGGTTATGCTTCTTAGTGAATTTGACATAGAATATATTGAGCATAAAGCAATCAAAGGGCAAGCAATCGCGGACCAATTGGCTGATTCTCCATTACACGACAATGAACCAATCAACACTGAGTTCCCAGATGGATCTATTTTGCACATCACTCATAGATCTTGGAAAATGTTCTTTGATGGATCCTTCACGCAACAAGGTTCAGGTGCAGGGATTTTGTTTCTGACTCCTCAAAACTATTCCATTCCAAAGGCATACAAGCTCATGTTTCCTTGTACAAACAACATAGCAGAATATGAAGCACTAGTAAATGGAATCAAACTAGATCTTGAATGGAATATTTCTGAGTTACATGTCCATGGTGACTCTCAACTTGTAATCAACCAAATCAATGATGTATACCAGACCAAGGATGAAAAACTCATGCCTTATAAATGAATGGTTGATGACTTTAAGAAATATTTCACTTACATCACATTTCAACAAGTCCCAAGGGTATAGAATAGAGTAGATGATGCCATGGCTACACTATCTTCCTCGCAGCAATAAGAGGATGATTTCCACTATGAGTTCCTGGTGGAAGAAATCCATTTCCCTTCCTACAACTTCCTTGACTCCCAAATGGTCTGTTCAGTCATTGAACAAGAATCCTACCATTATCACCACATCTACTCTTACCTGCACCATCAGGTCATTCCTGATGGACTAACTAGAAATAAAAAACAACACCTCATCCGTAATGCCTCACGGTATGTTCTTGTGGCCAATGATTTGTATAGGCGAGGATTAGACGGTACTTTGCTTAGGTATCTAGAAAAAGAAGAGTCTAAACATGCATTGTCTGAAGTCCATGAAGGAATTTGTGGTTCTCATTCTAACAGTTTGACTCTGGCCCAAAAACTACTTAGAGCAGTGTATTATTGGCCAGATATGGAGAAAGAAGCTATTAGGTTCACAAAAAATTGTAAGAAATGTCAGCTGCATGGCAATCTTATACACGCTCCAGCAAGGGAGCTCATTCCTTTTGTAACACACTGGCCCTTTCAACAATGGGCATTTGATCTCATTGGACAGATTTACCCCTCATCTTCTAATAGACACAAGTTCATTATCACAACTATTGAGTATTTTACCAAGTGGGTTGAGGTGGTCCCACTCATTAAAGCGATTGGATAGCAGGTCTCGCTGTTCATTCTGAACTACATAATTTGTTGCTATGGAATACCTTCCTCCATCATCATTGACAATGGAGGTCAATTTAAGAACAACATTATGGATGAGTTGCGTGAAAAATTCAAAATCACACAACACTGTTCTTCCATCTATTACCCACAAGGTAATGGGCAGGCTGAGGCCTCAAATAAAAATTTGTTGAAAATCTTATTTCGTACAGTTAACAAGTCTGGAAGGGATTGGCACCTGCAGATCAATCTTGCCTTATGGGCTTACAGAATGAGCATCAGAATGCCTACATGGGCAACCCCATTTGCACCGGTATATGGGGCAGAAGCAGTCTTACCCCTAGACATAGAAATCCCATCTCTTTGGGTTTCTTTGCGCAGACTTGTACCAGATGAAGAGTACAGAGTTTTGAGACTCCAAGAACTAGAGCTGCTGGACAAACGTCAGAAAGTGGCCTTTGATCACCTCAGAGCTTATCAGAAAAGAATGTCAAGAGGATACACCAAGAAAGTCAGACCTAGAGAACTTCAGGTGGGCGACCTTGTGTTGAGAGAAAATCCCCGCAATCAGTCACATAGAGAACAAAAGGGGAAGTTTGAACCCAACTGGCTGGGTCCTTATATCATTACTGTAGCATTCGGCTCTGGAGCCTATCGACTCTCCACACCGGAAGGAGATCCGCTTCGAGAGCCCATCAACACTCTCCATCTGAAGAAGTTCTATACCTAAGGCATTCTCGGTGATCAACACCATGTACATAGTAATGTCCTAAAAAAAATCTAAAAATTAGAAAAATTCCTGGAAAAATGATCATCTTGGTGAAAACCTAGCAATAGGCACCTTGATGTATCAATAAAAAAATAAAATAAAATGGAAAAATACAAAAAAATTGAAAAAGAAGAAAAAGTGCCTTGGTGAAAACCTAGTAAACAGGCGCCATGGTAGAAAAAATAGAATCTTTGCCAAGAAGGTGAAAACCTGGTAAATAGGCTCCTCTTGTACTCAGCGCTCCATCTCTCAATGCTCAATCTTGGCATCAATCCTTTGCTTCAGTTTGTACATATCTTTCAGTCACTTTTGTGACACTTTGGTTCTTCTAAGAACCCTCCTGACTTGAAACTGATCCAGAGCCATAACCTGGGGGCAATCAAATTGGATTTGTCCTCGCAGTATGAGTCAAGTCAATTATCATTGTTTGCTACTAGGGGCATGGGTCCCCAATTTGATCACATCTTTGGTTTACACCAGAGTCAGTAATCTTGTCATTTCTGAAGGACAACTTGCTACTGATGCAAGCAGGGGTTTCTCAACACCACAATCAATAGTGTTTCTTAACACTATCTTTGAACACATCTGTGTTTCTTAACACACATTGGATATCACAAACGTAAACAACAGATCGATAACAATCAAATACAAAGCACTCACAATCACAATGGTGTTTCTCAACACCTCATACATATACACAGCTGAAAACTTTGAAACTAGCTGAAGTATGCTGAACTTCTATTTGTATGATGTCTATTCTCATTGATTTCATTAATCTTTTCTTTGTCTACTGCTTGTTGGTGTGGTTTTGATGATCTGGCAACATCAAATAATTAGGGTGTATGTGATAAGAGCTCATGCATTAAGGCGGAAAAGCCTCACATCCCTCGATCCTCTTTATTTGTATGCCAAGGTGAGGTTGGAACTATCTCCTTAACTGTTATTGCTCTGCTTATTTACGTAAGATTACACTCATGGTTATCTTGGCTTTGGATGCCTCGATACTGGTGTACTCTTGCAACATCAACTGGAAACAACGTTCAGTCATCTCGGTTGTTGTGCCTCAATACTTATGTTAGTTTCCCATATCTTATCCGATGAAAGTCATATTCATATTCTTATGGTCGCAATGGCACCAATAAGGATTGTATCAACCCCAATGTTCCAAAAATGCTCAATGATGAAAATTTTCAATGCTAAAGCTCAGTGACTACACCTTAGGTTGCATTCATGTTAGTCTTGCATCTACATCTGCATCTGCATCTGCATAGTATTAAAATCAACATAATAACTTTATCTCTATCCAATGTGAAGGAT
The DNA here is from genome assembly GCA_018584345.1 of Thuja plicata. Classification (NCBI taxonomy): domain Eukaryota; kingdom Viridiplantae; phylum Streptophyta; class Pinopsida; order Cupressales; family Cupressaceae; genus Thuja; species Thuja plicata. The sequence continues at coordinate 3,542,955 of MU225099.1, forward strand.
CTGAGATTCTAATCGATCAATCTTCTCATCGTCAAATGGTCATTTGTATGTGAACATGACATCCCTTGCTAAATCAACTGTCCTGATTCTATTTTCAGGATCAAAATTAAAATCTGAATTTGACCACTTGCACAACCAATAGAAATCTCTCATGCTTTGCTTCTAATCAATCCATGTATCTTACTTTTGGTCAATCTCGTTCAAACATGACCTCTCATCAAGTACAGATTTTGTCCTAACCATGTGGGACCTATTTCTAATCAGATTAGTTTCTTCCTAAATTGTCTAATCAATCAAATTGCTTCTCATCACTAGGGCACCTAGCCATATTTTGATTTCACTCCCGAGGGGGTAGGATCAGGACATCAACATTCCAGTGATCACATCCTCAATCAAAACCCCATCGCTTGGGGCATCTTAGCTTCATCACATCAAATCAAGTTGAGATCATCTTAAATTCAAGGCAACCTAATCAATGGTCTTATAGAGTGGTGAATACACTCAAAACAAGACAAGATTGGTCTTATACGGGCTATTCATTATTGAAACCAGATACATTGATCAAATTGGCTTCATCGTTTCAAATCAAGTCAATTTGCTTGCTAATCAAATCTCTTAACGGTAATCAGTTTCATCGCTTCAAATCAAACTGGTTATTCGTTCAAACCAATCAAAAAGGTTTAAGAGTTCTTAACAAATGTTTAGTTTCATCCTTCAAATCAAACTGAGCATTTTGTTTTATATCTTTTGATCGATCTTCGTCCAATCAAGCTCAAAGTCGGTCTTCTTCTTCAAAAGAATGGTTTCATCGCTTCAAATCAAACTATTCTGGGTCTTCTCACTAATAGGTTTTTGAATCAATGCGCTGATCACACATCAATTCAAAGAGGGGCAAATGTAATCACCTAAAAATGGTCACCTAAACCCTAGACCCCCAATCTCAACAATTAATCAAGAAACCCTAATCTTGATTAACCCTAAGTCCTAAATCAAACATGCAATTATCAAATTCAAACTAATCTAACCTAAACCCTAGGTCCTAATCGATCATCTTACTTGATTAATTAATTAATTCCTAAAATCAAAATACATTGGCAAATAAACTTTATACTATTATTTAATTAATATTTTGATATATTAATTAAATAAAAATTACAAAATTGTCAATTAAATCAAAAAGGAATTAAATTAGTTATAAAAACATAAATGTGCATTCAGAATCAATTAATTTATTAAAAATTCATATGACATCGTCAAATCCAGTTAACTGATTTATCATTTTGGGAAACAATCCAGTTCCACTCAGTTAATTGATTCTCCACTATTTATCATTTTGGGAACATTTCAGTTAACTAAAAACTGAATATGGAAGTTTCCAAAACAACTGATCAGTTAGTTCAGTCAACTAGCTCTCTCAACCAATTGAATCACTTGCACATGGATTGTGCTTCTTCAAACGAATCTGAGCCACTCTTTTTGTTCGATCTCGACCATCGATTTGAGAGAGATTTCTATAAAAGAGAAACTCTTTTCCTTCACAAAGGATCCTAGCCTTTTATCTAATGTTATTATGCTGCATTTTTGTCTTAGCTTTCTTGCATTCTTAGCATTTATTTAATATTGTTGTTTACTTTTATTCAAGCATGCAAACATAAATTTAGAGCACACTTTCAATTTGGGTTTAAAATTGAATATCTCACATTTCAATTGGTGTTCTAAAACTGAATTCTAACTAGCTTGGATTAACAACAATCTGCATTTGCATTTAGATTAATCAGTAGTTTACTCTCAGCATATAGCTTTTTAAATCCTTCGTTTAGGTCTTCGGTGTAGTCACTGAGCTTGCAATGACCTGAGAGCAAGCTCATACTCCTGCCTTCTAGAAGGCATTAGGTCGACTCTTTCAGACATGCAGGATGAATTAATCAATATTCATTTCTGTATACAATTGAAGTACAATGACCATGTTGAAGTGTACTGCTAAAGTAGAGGTCCACTTTTAGCACACATAGATATCTCTCATGAGGTCCGAGATATGGATCTCCAAAAATCACTGCCAAATTTGGCTTAGTGCACCTTGGGAACACTTCAGTCTGACATGTGCTGGAATATTCTTGGTGCTACACGAGTGAAGAAAGGTCTCCCTTAGCGTTTACCCAGCCAATTGGAGCTGATGGAGTTGATGGTTTTGTCCCACGATGAACGGTTTGAAAGATGCACCATTGAGTAACTTTCAACTGAGCAACAATGTCACTTTTTGCACCAACCAAGATCTAGTCGCCAAATAGAATCAAAGTGGAATCTCCCAGAACTGAGCCATGTGCTCGTAGGCCTTTCCAAGATAGTCCTTTTACACTAAACAGATCTTTGATATCTCTCACGAGGTTCGAGATATGGATCTCCAAAAATTACTGCCAAATTTGGCTTAGTGCACCTTGGGAACACTTCAGTCTGACATGTGCTGGAACGTTCTTGGTGCTATGCGAGTGAAGAGAGGTCTCCCCTAGTGTTTAACCAACCAACTAGAGCCGATGGAGCTGACGGTTTGGTCCCACGACGAACGGTTTGAAAGATGCACCATTGAGCAACTTTCAACTGAGCAATAATGTCACTTTTTGCACCAACCGAGATCTGGTCACCAAATGGAATCAGAGTGTAATCTCCCAGAACCAAGCCACATACTGGTAGGCCTTCCCAAGATGGTCCTTTTGCACTTCATAGATCTTTGATATCTCTCACGAGGTCCGACATATTGATCTCCAAAAATTGCTGCCAAATTTGGCTTAGTGCACCTTGAGAACACTTCGGTCTGACATCCGCCAGAACGTTCTTGGTGCTACACGAGTGAAGAAAGGTCTATGCTAGAATTAACCCAGCCAACTAGAGCTGATGGAGCTGATGGTTTTGTCCCACAATGAATGGTTCTTGATGCTCTCGAATTCTTAGTGGTATGTGACTGGTAGAGAAGCATAAACTAGATGCTCGATTCCCCATAACTTTTGATGAGAATTGTTTCATGAACACAAAATGGATAAATGATATTCTCTCATGTGCTCCAAGGTATCCCAAGAGTTATATTGGTCTATTTCAATGTTTGACAGGTACTTCCTTCATTAAGTGCCCTAATTAGCCCTTCCAAGCCAAAGTGAGGGTTTGTAAGTTAGAGGAGTTGTCCAATGTTTCAAGACTTGTCCTTTTGGGAAAAGTGCTGCCCCAACTAGTACTCTTTGATCATAAAATTAATTTCCAAGACCTTTGGGATATTTTGAAGTAAAAATAGAAAATGTGTTCTATATATGGATGTATTTTTTATGTAATTTTGTGACTTTTTGAAATTGTATGGATCTATACTTTACTACTTTGAAAACATTCAACAAAGTCTTATATTTTATTGTACAAGAATTTATAAGAAATCTTATCTAACACATTTGAAATAAATACTTGACAATTTTTTGTCAAATATTTGCATTCTTGCATGGATTTCATCATTATACAATTTTAATTATATCAATTTTATCAAAAGTCTGAGATATAGAATTTCAAAATCTTAGATGCAAAACTATATATATCAAAATTTTAAGTGTCATTTCCACTCCTAAAGTGCATAAGTTTAACACATGGTACTCGATGACATCTACATTCCAATCCCTGCATTCAGAAGGCACAAAAAAAGAAGAAGTTTATAGCTCAAGCCAAAAAGATTATGAATGTATAAGTAACTAAACGAACCAAACAACATGACTAGCCAATGCATAGTGAAGTTTACCATCATAAAAGATCCGGGATAATCAAATGCACACTTCAATCTCCTATATCTATCATTTGTGTATCCAACTGTACTTACAATCCACATACAAAACCAAGTTTATTGGCCAAGTTTAAAGTAGAAAACTACAATGAACATGTATTGAACGTAACTGTAATCAACATGGAAAACCTAACAGTGAGTTCCACTTACCTACTGAAGTGTGCCTAAAGGGTCATCTCTCTGCTTGAGGGTATTCAATATTGCTTCATGATCAGCAGTACTAATAGTCCAAAGTTCCTTTGTCTTTGGTTTTCCTTGATGTTTCAGCAA
>MU225099.1:3563187-3575479 GCA_018584345.1 Thuja plicata
TGCCAGATACTAAGTGACAAACTATTCATTTAAATCCTCTAACAAGGTCACACCTAACATTGTGTTTGTAACCTTTAATAGGGTTGGCTCTTCACCGAGCTCACTTCAGAAGAGTGAAAATTTGGGTTACCAGTCCCAGTGGTTTTTCCCTTAATAGGGCTTCCATGTTAAAAATCCACGTGTCAATGTGTTTATGAGTCATTACTTTATTGTTTTGCATTTCACATAAGTAAATCTGGATTGATCGGTATACACTAGTTAATTACTATATTTCGGTAAATAGAAAGACTGCTAATCGGTAAAAGTAAGAAAAAGGTTTGAAAGAGTAATCTGAGCAGTAGTTATTTGTTATTAATATTTCAAGGCAATAATCTTGTGGGAATGAGGATAAATAGAGGCTTATAAATGTGGTAATAAGTTTTTGGGTTGATTTAAGGATTAATTTTTGAGGCCACCGATTCACCCCCCCTCTCAGTTATTCTAACACTAATATAATGTACAATATTTTTAATATTAGACCACTCATAATTGTGATTTTCAAATTGTTGATATTGTCGTTAGTACTAATAATTGAATGAAATACATTTCTTAGATTTAAAAAGCAACAAATTATGTGATGTTGCATCAAAACACTAATAAAACTTAGTGCACAACTATATATCTAACTTTTTATTTTTTGGGGAGGGGGGAGAATCATTTTAAACACGCCAACAAGAAGCATGCTAATGTGACATCATATGTGTTGATGTGGACCTTAAACCTTAAATAGAACGTGACTTGCCAAGTAACCCATCATAATAAACTAGAAGTGATTTGAAATTGCCTTTTAGGATTTTGAGAGACACAAAATTAAGGTGGTCAACTACTAAGTCATCTCCCCTATGTGTTAAGTGAATCATACATATTCATGAGAGATGCAATTTGTTTAAATCACTCTTTACAAAATACCTATAGATTGATAAGCTTACTTGAAAAATTCCCAAGATAGAACATCTAAGCTATACCTGTATGTAATTTATTTAAAACAAACGATACGTTCTTTTTGATGGATGGTTTTATACAACCTCAAATTCATGTAGGGGAGCATGAGTCCTAGATTGAACCTCTTCGACTAAGAGTTAAGGACTGAGGGGTTTTTGTTTTGCGATATTGCTATTAGGGTTCAACTGAGTAGTTTTTGAGTCAAACTCATTAACTCAAGTTTCATGAGTTTCCATTCTATCAAATTCACTTGAGGTACAATCCCAACTTCTTCCATTATGACTTTTATATATTGATTTTGAGGGGTATCCATTCTTTGATATTTTTGTCAGGATTCGAACAATGTAGTTTTTGAATCAAACTAATTAACTCATATTCATGAATATTCATTCTATCAAATTTACCGAAATGCAATCCCACCCTCATCCATTTCTGACTTCTATTAAATAATATTGAAATACACCCAACACTAAGGTTAAATTATAGATTGATTTTGATATAGTAGCAACTCACACCATAGTCAAACCTACATTGATTGATTTCTTTCCTCAACGTAATGTGATTATGTATACGTAAAAACCCCAACGACCAGAAGAATGACTTGGACTAGAAATCTACAAATAGACCTCTGATCTAACACTTCATAAAAAAAACTCAACGATTGTTTAACATCTTGTGAGAATATGATGAATAGAAACCTTAAAAACAAAAAAAATACTGATTCACAAGAAAACTACAAGTCTAATGGTTGAATTTTGCAGATAGAGAGAAGATGAATGTCTGTATTATATTCCTGCAAGTCATTATCGTTTTAAAGTTGGCACGGAAGGATAAATAGATCAGGCAAGTCAGATTAAATGCCTATCAAACAAACGCCTTGAGTGCAAAGAGATTAATTCTTAGTCTAATTAATGAGACAATATGTGGAGTTGGTGTGTATTAATGATATGAGATGGAGTTGTTGTTTTTTATTAATAGAATAGAAAACATTGCAGTTGAATAATTTATGCTCTTTACATTTTCTTTGTTGAATGAAGTGTGGTTAGATCATTTATATTCTTGACTTGAATGATTTTATACAAAATACAATCTGAAAGATGATAATAAACTTTTTTTTATTTTTTATCTTCTTATTAGTGAATAAATTGTGAAAGGATACATGTTTAAATCATTTATATTCTTGATTAGGATGTTTTCATACACATTATAACCTAAAATATTAACAATGAACTTTTGCATTCTCTTTATCTTATTCTTGTTGAATAAATTGTAAAAAGACGTGGTGGTTGAATAATTTACGTTCTTGATTAGGATGTTTTCATATGCATCACAATCTTTTTTTTTTTTTTTAAAATTATTTCTATCATTCCTATTATACAAAAAATGCAAACCGTCTCTTCCCAAGCTTCTTTTGGCCTTTTCCACATGTACTTGTTTCACATTGAAGATGACACAAGTTAGTCCTTTAACTGAGCAATAAGAATATTTGACCTCTATGGAAATAGGCCTTTTGTTGATGGTTTGAAGTGGGGTTAGATTCATTGAGGTGTTTTTTTTCTCTCCCTAATGTCTCTCACCACATACCCTGTAAAAAATTATCAACAACAAATTTGTATCTTTACAATTAATAGGACAAACATTCAAGTGAATGTGTTGTTTTTACATACACCTACAATTTTGCTTCATCCTTGACTTTTTTATTTTAATCATGACATCTTTAAAGACATCATTGCGCTAGCGATTTGCTTCCATATGCTCATTTTTTTTCAAATGTCATAAAAGGGTACCATACTCATGGCTTCAACTGGATTTCCCCCTATTTCAGCTAGAGTAATCTCAAAAGGGAGCCACACTTTTCAATTTAATTGACTTGTTATCAAGCTTTTTTGGATAATCTCTATCTACATTTTTTGTTTTTGGAAGTACTAGTACCCTAATTTTCACAACCATAAGAAACCTTTGGAATTACTAATAGCCGAAGTAGAGTTTGGAGAGTTTTACAATATCATAACTCTACCTCTTTGCATCTATTTTGAAAAACAAAAAACATTGTCCACCCTCCAATAATTATTTTACTCCTAAAAGTTTCCCAACTAGACTTGTTATTAAAGTCAAGCCCTACATGTTTATACTCAATTAATTCCTCTATTATACTTCGGTCCACATATAGTCAAACCATTTCTTTTTCTTTCAATTAGAGCAGATCATGAAATTGGTCTTACCATTATTAACTTGCATACCTCTTTATAAAAGTCCCCAATAGAACACAAATTCTCTTGCAACACATGTGTAGACCTAGTAATCAAAACGAGATCAATGACACACAAGAAAAAATTAACGACATACCTCTTGGGAGAACACCTTTCCTACACTTCGTATTCAACCATTCTTTAATCATGTCAATGTCTTTAGGCTAAAGAGAGTAGGAGATAAAGGGAAACCTTGCTTAACTCTAATGTCACTCTCAAAACTTATTGAAGTACTTACACAAGTTCTTATTTTTACCTAAATATGATTATAAGTTCTATGGATAACCATTCTAAAATATCCTTCTTTATAAACCATAACTTATGTCTGAGGGTTGGGTCGAAAACCTTCTTGAAATCAACAAAACACCAATAATCTTCCTCTTTCTTCTTCTCCTTGCTTTTTGATCCTATGTAGGATTTGTTGTCATGATCCCATTTGAGTTAACTATTTGACGTAGAATACTTTCTTTCAACCAAATTTTTTATCCACACTATAATATTGAATTTTTCTCACATACATTTTTATTTTCTCATTAGTTTTGAGGACATAACATAAGTAAATTCCCATTAGTCATCCATTTATTGTTTTATTTCATCCAATTAAGAGGATTTTACACTATATATTATGAATTCTCAAAATTAACTATTGTCATGAATCTACAAGCTAGACTGCTCAACTACATCAAGGGGTCTTGTCTAAGGACTAGGCAATTCATCTTGATTTTTCAAAAATGATATGGAGATTTATACTTATTACACATGATGAACAATAAATATGGAAATTTAAAAAATGAGGTCAACACCATTAGTTATAATTGATCTAAGAAAGCTTTGAATAGGTTCCCTCCCATCAATAAAATATATATATTGTTCCTCGTCATCATACATTCCCTTGTCACATGTTCAAATTTTCCAAAATCTAATAAAATTTGAAGTATGACGTATTTTTAGTCATGTTTAGGTGCTTCTACACAGTTGTAGCCTTCTAGTATACATTTAGATATTTATTGCCAATACATGATCTAATTCTACTGAAAATTTTCCTAGGGTCTATTATTTCACTTTTCATTTCCCTTCTCATTCAACATTTGTAGGATTTTGATAGGGATCTAAACATTTGTCTCTCATATTGACCTTCCATCCTTTTCCACTCATATTTTCCACATTTCCTTTGATCCCAAAAATTATTTCACACATTCAAACCTCTAGACCACCACTCCAATATCCTATTGCAACATCCACTTTCATGTATTAAATTCACATTCGAACATCTAGACCTCCACTCCAATATCCTATTGCAACATTCACTTTCACATTAAATTCCTATAAAATGATCATCATTCCCTTTTCCTTTCATTTATTCTTATGTAGATTAAACTTGGCATTCAATCATTCCAGTTTTAGCTTGGATATGCCACCTTGATGTCCAATTTTGCATACTTTTCCCTCATTGTTTCTCATGATTTTCATCACTTGCTTTCACCGATTTTACATGATTTCAAGGTGTTTCTTGACTTTGTTTAAATTTTGTAGCTCCAATATCTTATGATATAAGTCCAAATATCACATATTCATTTCTCACCTTCAATTCCTAATTAGCTTTCTACATTTCTTTTAGATAGTCTCTTACAATTGTGGGATCTTCTTATAAGTGCTATTAGTGCTTGATTTGATTCCTATAACTACCAATTTGGCATAACATCCTACTTGGAAAACCTTGTATGTCCCAAGATGACCAATTCAAGTTCAAAATAAATTGTAAATGATAAAAAAATACCATGTCGTCTTAATATAAAGGTTGAGTTCTTGATGTAGACTAAACATCTGAGTTCTTTATGTAGATTCTATCCATGCTAACTTTGAGCTACTACTTTAGTAAATTTTAAGATATTTTGACTTGTTCCATATATCAGATTAATGATATTCATTTATCAATCAAATTATTATGCACAATCAAAGCACTAAGAAATATGGTTTCATTAATAAAAAATGGTCAATCATTTCTCCATTTCCATGTGATTGTAAGCACTGGACAAATTTGTTTTAAATCTTCCAAGTATATTCGTTGGTTGAGAAATATATTTTGAAAATCACATTTTCAAAGAGGTATCTAATGTCTAGTAGATATTTAAATGAAATGTCTCCTTGGTCATTTGAAGAAAACTCCTAGTTTAATGAATTGTGATAGCATTCTAGCCTATGGCTTTCTCTTGTCATCTTTAAGTTGTGTTTGTAATATAAATTTGATGAATGCTATGCCATTTTAATTCTTTATATTTTTAGTTATAATTTCTATATATTACATCTTGAAATGCTAGCAAAATGGAGTCTAGCATACGAATGCAAACTAGGAATTATTTATAATCTATTGCATTAAGGAACAACCAATTAGGCTCAACAAATATCCAATAGGAGAGTTGAGCATTGCGATTGATTATTTACTTTTGAATTTTGATTGGATAATGATTAGATATTAATAAATTGAAGATGTAAGAACTAGGTAAGATGCTTAATAATTTATAATATTTAGGACAAACAAGTCATATATACATAACTAAAAATCAACTTAGAAGTACATATCTAGAAATGAAACACACAGAAAAACTTGTCACTGAAATATGAGTTTGAAAATGTTGGTCAAGTGTGCGAGGCACCCTAGACTTGAAGGTGTTTCCATCAACTAAAAGTTTGGATTCCAAATCAATATGATCTGTAGATCGTTCCCTTCAAAATTCAGCTAAAAACTATCAATCACATGTGCAAATTGACATAGACTTGGACTTTTTGCCTATTCAATATTTGGAATTGTATGTCTCAATTTTCTCTTTGCAAACCTATAGCTTTCGATTGTCGGATTTGTAACCCACATACATGGGAGATCAAAAATTAGATGTGTTGTATAGGGGCTTGCCTAAGTCAAACTCTAGGTAGGTGTTGACCTCTACTACAACTACGATTGAGTAGAAAAAAGAGCTTGCCCTTGGTAGGGTAGAGGTTAAATTTGAAATAATATGCAAAAATGATAAGATTACACTATTGGATTGATAATAGTGGTGATGCAATGTTCTTTAGATTCTTCGAAGTGTTGATGCAATAACATGATAAATTATAGAAAATCCATCATGAAAACATACTTGGAGATGACTTGATGTAACTTGATGCTCATTGTACTCAAACCTAATCTTGAAGGAATTAGGAATGCTTATGAATGGAGCTAGTAGATTGTGTAAGATAGTCAAAATGAATTGGAGATGATACTTTATATTGGGTTCTCAAGGCATTTTCACATTTAGGCCGACTTCCAATGACCATATAAAAAAATGAAGACCAGATTTGAAAAGGGTAAGGCTGATACCAATAATGGCTCATATTTTGAGAATTCTTTATCGTTTACCCATATGGTCCATGGTGCCCAAATAGGTCCAATGAACCCAAAAGAGCCCAAATGTGTCCATGACACCCATGATTGGCATAGTCCTACCAAAATGTGTCCTCCAAAAGGGGAGCCATGAGTGTTGGACCTGGTGATGCCAAATCAGGTCCTAATTTGAGTATTTGACAACAACAGGATAGGATAGGGCCCAAATAAGCTTGAAAATGACATAAGAATGATTATACTAAAAAGGGGTCCAAAACGAGTGTGAAATTGTAAAAAAGTTACAATATACTGAATTTGAAAAGAGATTATTAACAATTTACAATTGTTGATATCATACTTCTTTTACCACAGAATTTTTTCTACTAAACTAGAATCTTTTAACTTCCTTACATTATTCTTTTCATATTCTTTTCTAGAATCTTTTAACTTCCTTTCCCATAAGTATTAAATAAATATGATCAAATGTACATCCTGAAATCTAGATAGGTGGGCTGACTAAGCCCCCCCCCCCAAAAAAAAGTTCACATGGCTACCGTCGGCGTTGATCTATACCTCTAGGATAAAGCTGCCTCTAACCAGACAAAATCTGTGTCCAAAGTCAAAACCCACTCCAATGGTGGAACATGAATCATGATCACACAAAATGACCAATAATTTTCAATGGTGTTAACGTGTTAGAGCCAGATGAAAAAGGCCAGATTGACTGATGAATTCTTTTCCAAAACGTCATCTGAGAATGTATAAATCTAAAGTCTACAAATAGACAACAATGACTTGGACATGAAATCTACAAAGAGACCATTGATGTATGACTTCATTTAACCAATGTCAGATTCTCACTGGTGAATGAGGCGTTGCCAATTAGCTCAAATGGCTGACCTAATTTATTTCAAGTCATTATCGTTTAAAAGATGGCACGGAAGAATACATAAATAGAACAAATCAGATTAAATGCGTAACAAACCAAAGCAAGAGATTAATTGCTAGTCTGCATAAAACATGCAGTTGTTTTGTATTAATACTCTGACATATAGTTTGTTTTGTATTAATTATTAGGAAGTTCTCCTTTCAACGGCTATTATGGTGGGGCTGGAAACGTCTAAATGTGCAACTAAAACGTAAATCTTATCAAGGGGGACACTTAGTTTTTTTTTCACTTTTTTGAAACTTTCCTTATGCATTTTACGTTTTAGTTGCACATTTAGCCAATACCGGGCTTTTGTGTCCCTCTTATGTTGCAGATTCGAAGCACTTTCTTAAGGACCTGTCATGATTTTACACCGTTTAAAGGTTTGAAAGGTTTTAGTTATCTTATAGGGGAAGATACTGAGTATTAGTACATCCCAACTTCGTGTATTGTAAATGATATGTCGATTTTATTTCTATATGCGAGTTAACTGCTTAAAGCTAAGGTTTCAGCTTATGGGTATCTACGGATCTCTCTGTAGAGATTGTCGAATACTGAAAGGTCAAAAAGTGGCCATTTCAAAGTATCGTCCGATACCCACTATGTTCTTGCACCAATAGTCGTTCACTCAAAAATACCAGTACTTGTGGCCCAATGTCCCCGTAATTGTTACGAAATATCCCAATAGTGATGCAGAAATGGGCCAATTACCAACCAAAAAATCTAAATAATGATCGGCTATTAGTATATGTGTGATCGTATATTGGTACATTTGTGATCAGTTTTGGGGCTCCTTTAATATAATTGGGGGGTCAAAATGACAAAAAGGTCACGATTATTGGACCCTCTGTCGGTAACTGGGTACTTTCCCCTTGTGTCTTTCATTATTATTTTGGATTAGAGTGTGTGAAATAAATAGTAGATATTGCTATCAAAATTCAACTATATAGTTTTCAAGTCAAATTTATTGACTCATGTTTCATGAGTAATGGTTCACAATAATCCATTTCTTCTTCAATATGAAAAAAAGAATCCATCTCTCATGAGAATGAACGATACACTTAGTAGTGTCTTTGCATCTAGGTGATGAGATCAATGGTACACTTAGCACTGTCATTGCATTGAATTGAAGTTCAGAGTGCCTAGGAGGTCACCCATCCCAATACCACTCCAATGCAAGTGAGCATAACCATTGAGTTTCCTCTAAGGTTAAACCCACTTTGCTTTCTATCTCATTGGAAAAACCTTCAGCAATTGTTGTGCCTTATGAACCATTCATTATCGAGTCTCTTTAGCCCATCAATTGATGATAGGGAGATATTTTACTATGTAATTTTCAAGTCCAACTCATTGATTCATGTTTCATGAGTAGTGGTTTATAAGAACCCATCTCTCATGAAAATGAATAGTACACTTAGCACTCATTGCATTTGGGTGATGCTCACAAATGTCAAGGACTGAGCCTTCCTCAGAGTCGCCTATCCCAGTACTACAACTCAAGCATGCTTAATCATAGAGTTTCCTCCAAGGTTAAGCCTACTTAGCTTGCAACCTCATTTGCAAAACCTTCATCAAGTGTCACTTGTCTCTTCATTCATCCTTTTCTCTCTCATTTCCCAATATGGCTAGGTTCAATGAATTCAAAGATGTGTTACCAAAGTCAGCAAATCTCACCTACCACTCAATCTTATCCCTCCATTTTAAATCAACCACTTAATTTTATTCCTTCTTACTTGCCCTCTTATCTTAGCCATTCATCTTTTACCCTCTTAATCTCAACCCTTGAGGTTTTTGAAGACTTCTATAAAAGAACATTTTTCCTCCTCATTTGGCCTAATCACAATCATAATCATCGAATACAAATACTTATGATTTTGGAGAACTCTTGCTTACTTGTAATCATGTTATCATATTAAAATAATCTTTCATCATATCTTGCATACCCATCAATCAAGCACACTTCATTCGATTAATCTTATTTTGTACATGTTCTAAATAGCTAAGAGAAAAGACCATTTCATACAAGATTTTGAAGGATAGGAGAATAATAGAGTCAAGCTTTTCCTGAATATAATGGTATAGCCTTGTGTATTTTATGTTTTGCATTCATGAAGAACTTTATTGATTGTTGTTGAATTAGTTCGTAGATCTAGACTAGTGGTTAGGTTGTTAGGATTTACAAATAGGGTTTCAAATTCAACATACACAAATAGTTGTTCAACAATTCTTTAGCCTTTAATTATTAATTTATATTTAGCATTTTAAAAATAAAGATCCTCCGGCTTCTGCTTCTGCTCTTGCTGCCTGAGGGCTTTATGTTTTTTTGATGAATAGTTTTCGTTTCCGGCTCTGCCGTGTGAACTCTGCGGGTGATTTCTATGTCCCCCGACCCCTTTTTTGTGGATATGTAACTTTAATATTTTTAAATTGAAAAAGCACTATTCATCAAAAAAAAATTTAATAAATTAAATCCTTTTGTCCCTTAAATGCTTATGTATTTGATCATATCTATAATTTGTAGTATCAACATTTTGAATCACACCTCATGATCCATCACCACAACGCAAAAGAGGGCACTGGACGTAGAAAAGTAAGTTGCTAAATTTTCATCTATATTAATGGATTGTAGAAATTTGATAAAATCAATTATATTTTTTTTCTTAATTTGTATCTATATTAATGTTTCAAATATAAAGTTGTTGTAGATATCATAATACTATGAAGTCATAAAATAACAAAAAATACTTTAATTCTAAAACAAAATCAACTATTTTGTCCCTTTCAATTTAAAAATAAAAAAAAACTTTTTTCAATTATCTTGTCAATTTCACTTTACTTACTTTTCTAAAATCAACATATAGTTTTTCTTCTTTATAATACATATTATGATGTCTTGAATGATATGATAAAATCAAATGCTCTTATATACATTACAATATTACAAAGTTGCATGATAAATTGATGTGAAAATTAATTCTCCTTACAATAAAAAACTTTTCAAATATTTTGTTGTATATTACCTCTTTAAAATTTGAATAAAATGTATTATTTATTTTTGAGGTTCTGAGAACATTTATTAAGTCTTTGGTAATAATAAAGATTTTATTTATAAGTTAATAAAATATACACCCATCCATAATAATAATTCAATGTTATGAAAAGACTACAAACCTATGTGAATCACGTCACAAACTCAATAGTCTTTTATAAAAATATTCTAAACAAAAATATTTTCACCCAACTTATTAAGTGACTCAATAATAAATAGTTTATAGTTTGTATAGACCTAAGAACTTGCATAAATAATTATAGGTGTAGTCAATAGTGGTTGTGAAGTTATGAATGTAATCAATATTTGGTGTGAAGTTAGGGTGTTGAGTTAGAACTAAAAAAAAATTTAAGCAAGTCTTAAATATTTCATCTACTTTATAATCTGAATGATTTGGTATTATTTATCTATTTTTCTAGTGGTTTAGGTTAGTAAATAGTTTAGTGCATATATATGATTATTGTTATTGTTCTGAAAGTATGCTATGGGAATGGGTTGCCAAGGCATGAACCCCTCATGCGGTCCACCTAGATGGCGTGCAAAATTTGACCAAAGGGTTTTTCCTATTCCGTTTTGGGAACCCATCTCATGTTGAGGGTCTTCTAAAAAATGACCCCTGGTTTGTGTGTTTTTCTCTTCTGGTTTTCCAACCTTGGTCCCAGGACTTCTCTGTCTCTAATGAGAAGAAACATAAAGTCCCCATTTGGATGGAGTTTCCTAGACTTCCTTTTCCCTCTTGGCCATTTCTACAAAAAGATTTCTCAGACACTTGGTTAGGTAGTTTGTATGGAACCAGAACATTTCTTCCATGTTCGGCCTCAGAAGAGGGTTTGTGTTGAAATTGACCATGCCAAGGACCTTAAGGATATCATTGATATTAAAGTTGGTGGGCAATGTTTCTCTCAACGTGTCATGTATTTAAACTTTCCCAATACATGTTTCTGTTGTCCGTTTGCAGAGCATAAAATTAAGGATTTCCCTCTAGTGGCCCTTAAGGTTAAACCTCCTCCTAAGGAGACTGTTACATCTTGAGATCAAAAAACTCCTCAATCGGATGCTAGTTGTACTACTATCATCTGTAAAGGCAAACACACTTTGGCATTTCAGCCTAAGCAGGACTCACCTTCTTCCGCTTCGCCATCCAGGGATCCTATTCCTTCCAAGGCCTCCAAGATTGTTTCTCCCACACATGAGAATTCAATCCCTACATCTCAGGGGAATAACCACCCAAAGTGTCTCTTCCCAAGGAGAAGAGTACTTCTCTTTCATGATCAGTGGGAGCTCGTACTCCATAGCAGGCTTCATTGGTTTTTGGTGCTTTGTCTTCATTGCTTTATTATCACATCTGTCCTGAGAGGGATGAGGTTGAAGACAAAGGGCCTAGAAAAAGACTGATGAAGGGTGCTCCCCTTAATGCCACAAACACATAACAGAAACAGAGAAGCAACAACAATTTGCAAGAACAGAAAATGGGCTTCTTATTATCTCCACAAATGTGGAATTACAAACTTTCAGAATTACAATATGCAAAGCCACATGGGCATTTCCCTTACAATATTCTATAGGATAAAGCCCCGAATTATTACCCCGATCTGCCCATAACTATCCCGAACTGCCTAAGACAACACTATGGGCCTTCTTTATATAGGCAATTTCCACCGCCCGAGAAGGTTCCAGAAATTTAGCCCTTAGGGCCGACCAAACTTAGAATTATTTTATTTTTCAAT
>MU225099.1:3581013-3592863 GCA_018584345.1 Thuja plicata
TATGACCAACTTACTAAAAATAGCAAGTTTCCATAAATAGCAGCTCTGCACAAGGTAGCCCTTATTGAAAAAGAAAACAGAAATATTTTTGGGTGATGCAAGATTGCCCTTACACCCAGGATGCTCCTGCATCAAAGACGGTTGATCCTGGGGGACCTTATCCCCTTTCTACACAAATTCTGAGTTTTTTCATAACAGTTTCTCCTCTCTTGGGGACGAGGATACCATGATTGATGGTTTAGAATGAAATTCATCTCTTGGAATGTTCAAGGTCTCACATACCTCTCATGTAAATACTCAATAAGAGATGTTCATCATAAGTTTCCTCAAAGTGATATTTTTTTCCTCGAAGAGTTCAAGATTTCTGCATTGTTTCTCTCTACAACATGTTGTGTAATTTAGCCAAATAGTTTGGTTTTTGCTTCCACTCATGAAGCTTCTCGTGGAGGGGTGGTTACCCTTCTTTTGCCACAGTGACAATATGCTATTGTTAATCATGGAGAGGACCCCATGCATAGATTGGTTTGGGTCCTTATGCAAATTGACAGACATGCTTTTACAATAATTAATGTTTATGCTCCCAATGATGCAGTAGAAAGAGCTTACCTTTGGCAGTGGATTTATAATTCATTACCTCTAGCCACTTTGTTTTTGTGTGGATATTTTAATATGATTGAGGTGGCTTCTAATAAGGATGAAATTTCACCATTTCAATGGACAACTAGTGAGCACGAGGTTTAATTTTAGATGCACAATAAATTAGGCATTTTTTATCCTAATACCAATCGTTGCCTTCTGCATGTGGTTTGGCATACTTGAAGCAATTTTTAGGCTAGTTCTGATAGAGTCTTTAACTATCTCTATCATGCCATGTTCTCTTCTCAATCTTTTTTCTCTTTTTAGACATATCAATATTTTCCCGTTTTACCTTTGTCTGATGTCACTTTGTTAGATCATTTTCCTATTAAATTTAGAATTGAACGGTGTGATGCCTTGACACATTCCTTTAAGTCTCAATTTTTATCAACATGTCTTTGTTGAGTCATCCTCCTACTTTTTCCCACATAAAGAAGATTTGGAATTTACAACCCAGGAACACTCGACCATTAGGTTGGATCTTCTGGTGGAATGATGTAATTCATCGAACAACTAAATTCCTCCATTTTTATGGGAAACAACTAGCCCAATTATTTCATCGCTCTTATGCTTAGACCACCAAGGAATTGCATACCACTATAGAGAGTCTAGCAACTCATGCTTTCTCGACTGATTTACAGTTTAAGGTGTCTACTATCCATCATCATAAATAAGTTTCTGACAACTATGCATCCAAAGATGCTCAAATTAAGGCACGCATGCACTGGTTGAAAGTGGGGGATCAAGCTAGCAAGGAGTTTTTCTCCTATCTACATCCTCGACATTCCTCGCCAGGTATTAAAAGGATTAGAGAGGGCAACTCAATTCTTACTGCACTTCCAAACTTTCTCCAAGACTCTATTAACCATTATCAGAAAGTTTTCACTACACAAGCACCTACAATTTCTCTCCAAAAAGCCCTAGAAGATTTCCTTGCTACAGTCCCTTCTCGTCTTGAAACCTCTCAAAGGGATTTTTTTTATTAGAATTTGTCTATGTAGGACATTAAGGAAGCTATATTTTCCATGACATACGACAAATCCCCTGGTTGTGATGGCTTCCCATGTGAATTTTATAAAGTTCTTTGGGATTGTGTTGGTTCAAACCTACATCATGTATATCTTGAATCTATTCAAAATGGGATTCTAGGTCAAGAAATAAACAAAGGGAATATAAAATTTATACCTAAAACTGGAGATCCTGAAGACCCCTGTAATTAGAGGTCGATCACTTTGCTTAATGTATCATATAAAATCATTTCCAAGGCCCTTGCCTTTAAAATTCTCCATCTTCTTCCAGGTAGATTGTGCATCTTTAGCATACGGGTTTCATTCAATCCAGATTTATTCTGGATATTACCATAGATGCCTAGGAGGGTATGGAATGGGCTCATCAGTCCAACCAAAAAGCAATTTTGTTAAAATTTGATTTTTCTAAAGCATATGACGACATAGAGTGGCCTTTCATTCTCGCCATGTTAAAATCTCTTGGTTTTGGCCCTCGTTTTGTTCTCTTTGTCCAAATTTTGTTTGTAGATGCCTCTTCTTGCATTACTATTAATGGCCGACAATCTCATACTTTTGGCTTGCATAGATCCATCTGCCAAGGATGTCCTCTAGCTCCATCCTTATATGTTATGGCGGTCGAAGGCTTCAACTACTTGCTTGCCTTTGGTATTTTCGTAGGTCAGTTTAGAGGTATTTCCCTTCTAGGTTCTACTTCTCAGCTTGTGAATGGAAATTTCATAGATGATTATTTTATCACCCTCCTTGAGGACTGAGAGAATATCCATAATGCACTACAATCCTTAGAAACCTTTTTCTTGGCTTTTGGTTCTTATTCAATAACATAAAACCCTTTGTTATCGTCTTTCGTTTCTTCCAGCACCACAATAGATTCTTTAGTACGAAAAGAAGTGGATTCAACATGGCCAGGTCTTCCTCTTTTAAGAAATCCCATTTTCTTTTCATGGTTCTTCTCTTGAGATTTGGGATGCATTTCTCTCAAAGATTGAGATCAAATTGGCTTACTGGTTGACCAAGCCACTTTCCTCATCTACTTCTATATGTCACGGGCTATGATGCTGGTGAAGGTTGTGGAAATTGTTTTTATATCCGCCAACTACATTTGGCTCGATAGTTTCCAAAACACCTTCCAACCATTATGTTTCACGCACATCCATTCGTTGAGATGATATATCTCGGAGGCATTTGATCAAACAGTTTGCGCGCCTTGTCAAACTTCACCATCTAGGTATAAAATTCCATCTTCTTTGAAGCATTATGTCAAAACAGCTCACGCGCATGTGTGTCTACCAGAGACATTTGCAGTGACTCTCGGTATCATTACATCCATGAGACATAATTAACTCTTTCAAACAAATCGTGGCCTCCCAGTAATCAATTATTCGCGTACCCTGGGATGACTTCTCTTCGGCGTTCTGTCAAACATTTTACATTCTCTATCTTGTCTCTACATTCGCTTAACCCATAACCATGGCGTTCATGAGATCACATTTATTTGAGGTTCTGTATAACAGTTGACGTGCTTTGTTTAATTTCATTCCTTGAGATTAAAACATTTTGAGGTATTTTGTCGAACAGTTGGCAACGCATCTTGTTTGTGATTGCGCACTTGGTGAAAACTAGTGTATGATTGTTCTTTGACAGCGACATTCAACCTACCCTGCGATCCACATACACACAAAATTACGCTGTCAAAATTTCATCCATGGTGTCTATGATCCCAAGTTCACTCATTTTGTTAAAACTGTCACTTTTGGCTTGATGAATGAGAATGCTGACAGAAGGTTGTTGAATTCAGACTGGCAGCTTTGATAGTTTCTATAACCTTTTCACCAAATCTATATTGTGTATAATCTGCTTCCACATTGTCCATGCATCTTGGTTGTTCCAAAGCTTATGCAGCGTATCAGAGGCTAAGAAGACATGGGCTAAGATGGAAGAATTTGGTTTTATTTGCCTGGAAGTTTCTAAATTATTCCCAATAAATTTACTTCGTGCATATTCTGATAATCATTGAAATCCATGGGACGATTTCTCTTTGAAGTTTTCAACTACAACATCAGACCCGAATTTGTGCACCGTTCTCATTTTGATGGAGTTTTGAATTCTGCAAATACCGTTGGTGTTCTGGAGTTTGTTATTACTGTGATGTATTCTGTCAAATGATCTGATTGCATTCTTTTTTCACGTTTTCTTTTTGCATGATTAACTGTGTAGAAACCTTTGAATCCTCTATTTATCTCTTAACCTTTTCATAGTTAAGGTTGGGGTGTCGAGTTGGGATATTAATAAGACGGAATGGAATGTTGACTCTTAACCCTTAACTATTAATAAGTTAAGGTTCTTTTCTTATCATTTTTAATTTTTAACTTTAAATAAATTTAAAATTAAATCAATTTTGAGATAGTACAACTTTTGATTCGCAACTCCAATTTACGAAGCTGATGACGAGTCCAGGAGTTTGGAAACACGAAAACACCACAAGTCTAAAGAATTAATAGCTTTTTGGAGCATATGTGCGAATATACAGACACGTTGACCCCACAAATAACCTTAGACATGATAGGCAAATTTTTTTAAAATTTTGGCTAATTAAGATATCACTGCAATAGAATTCCAAAACACATCATTTGGATCGCAAGGGATAAGGAATCAACGGGAAGGATTGTCAATCAAAACACTAAAACTACTAACAAGAACAAAACTAATAAGGAAATATTTTTGGGTGATGCAAGATTTCCAATGATCCAAGGATGCTCCTACATCAGACACCCAGGTGAAAATAAAATATTCTAAAAGAGAAACTTATGAACATTTGACAAGACGTGGAACACAAATCTCATTCTTTCTTTTATTCAAACATCCTCCTTGTCTACTGTACTCTATCTCTTTACCTATGCACTCTTGTTGGCCCACTTTGCTCCCCTAATTTAAATTTTTAGAAGTTAAGTCCTTAACTTATTGATGATGACCAAAAGTGGAATTTTTTTTAGTCTCCCTCATTATTTTCTTCATAACCATTCTGTGAAAATGGCATTTCATAAAAGGCAGCATTTGAAGGAATTGTTGAGCTATTGAACCAACATATGGGGTTCAAATGTATAGTTCAAAAATGCCTAGGTTCAAGGTACAGTGACAGATTGTAGAAATCTGTGATTGAATCATTGAATCGTCATAATGGTTCAAAGAGTACAGAAGTTCAAATGGTTCAATTGGTTCGACTAGTTCAAAGGTGCAACTTCAACATAAAGAATTCAAAAGTTCAGAGTTCAAAAAATCAGAGTTCAAAAGTTCAGAATAATTCAGAGGTCCATGAAATCTCTATCATCCCGATATTAAGAGATTCACAAAAGTTGCTCAAAATGATTCTTTCTAAATACTATGAATGGACAACTTCCCATTATCATTTTGTGGAGTGACCTTTTCATATTGTCTCTATAAATAGAAGACCTTGATTCTTATGGATCGAGAGATGCCATGAATACATCAAATTACAAAACTTGCTGGAATCATGCATAAAATATTTAAAATGTTTGAAAAAGGGCTTCCACAAAAGGAGTACTCACAAACGAGAATCACTATCTAACTGAGTTGTCAGTATTTTCGAACCAAATGTATTAAGTTTGAAAGTTCCCACTCTTCTCCAACATCTCAATAATGTGACAGATTCTGAATTTCATATCAGTGTGTTTTATCAGTTTAGAAACATGCTTCAAACCAACAACAGGTGTGGAAATTTTGTTTCATAATTGTGATCTCCCAAGGAAGAATAGGAGGTTCAGTGATTTCTGAAACTTTGGAACCAAATGAAGTTTAAAACTTCCAATTCCATGTGGTAAGTCAATGAAAAAGACAATTGAATCGGTCCAAAGACAATTAAAAAAGAGTTAATAATGTTTGAAGTCCCATTTAAGACCAGATTATCGGGCCTTTTCAAAACCTATAAATCAAATACAATAAGTTCATAAGTTTCTAAAATGGCTGACTTACTGATAATGTGACCTAGTTATGCTAATAAGGGTTTATTATATTGTATTTCTGTAGAATATAGAAAGAAATGTGAGAAGTTGTCTAAGAACTTGCTATGTACCTGATAGTAACTACATTCATATATTTTCTATCAAAATGTGAAAAATATTGATTGGGAGAACCCTTTGATTGATTTAGAAACCAAGCAATTGAAAGTTTTGCCAACATCATACACATGAGAAGGCTTAGAAACATTATAATAATGTTTAGTTTTATTAACTAAATATTACGCTGGTATTCGTAAAAGTTTTAAGACTTTTTATAAACTTTAAAAAGATCTTAAGAAAGGATACTTGATTTCCATGAATCGATTACAAACCAAAAAGAGGAATAGAACTGAGAAGTTAGGGCACGAGATTCTATTTATAGTAGGAATTTTCAAGAAGGGAGGGTTCTTCTTTTTCATGGATTCTGTGTGCTATCAGGAGAGGATTTTCTTTTCGATAGTTCTAATAGAGAAAGGGGAAATATATTTTTATTCTTCAAGCATGATGGCGGTGCAAGGGTAAAATGATCTGGAGGTCACTTTTCTATGTATTTGAAAATAAAGAGAAATATAAATCAGATTTGTGAGTTTGAGTTTATCTCTCTGATTGAAATAAATCTATAAGTTGTTTCAGTCATTTTTAGATGTTGTCTTGTTCCATTTTGTCAAGTGTATCTGTGTTATGAAATTTGTTGGTTTTATGCACTCATATGTGCAAAAATGAAATATTTAATCTCCCTCTTGTTTCTCTGTAGTGGGAAGATTGAGTAAATGACCTTTGTAGCATGTATTTAGTTTTCTTTTAAGTTATTTAAATCTGCACTCACATTCATTTTATGTTGATAGGTGAATGTCAGTGTTCCTTCTTTGCCTTTTGGTAAAAGGCATAATCATTATTTAATTCATTTGTAAATCAAACTAAGGTAGTTGTACTTTCATATCAATATTCAGAGAGAACTTGTACATAACCATTACAAGTGACTCAGTTGTTAGTCTTAGGTTTTGTCTTCTAATTTGGGCATTCACAAGTTATTTTCTAAGCATTTGTAAAATGAAAAATTTGTTCACTAACAACTCTCTTCTGTCAAATCCATCATCTTACTCTTCTTTGTACTCCCCTTGTCATACTTCTATCAACATTAGAGCTCAGATCACTACCTCCTTTTCTTTTCATAACTGATTTACCTTTGTTACAAATATTCTTTTGATCAACAACCAAAGTCTTATGTTGTTTCACTTTATCCTTCTTATAATCTGATACCAACTTTTCCTAGTCATATATGACTTCAAGATTCTTCTTTCGATCCACACTAACCTCTGTATTTTTATTCTCTGAATAGCAACTCTTTACCATGCTCAGATTCCTTGCACTTCTCCCCTCTTCTTCCCTCAAAGGTATCAAAGTAAACTTTTTCCCATCTTTCTCTATTATGACCAAGTTTCTTCTACAATCATGAATAACTCCTCTATCAAATTTGCAAGGTCTACCCAATAGAATATGACAAACACTCATAGATACCACATCACATAACACCTCATCTTTGTAAGGTCTAATGTTGAATTTGACCAAACACTATTCTTTCACCTCCACTATGTGTTCATCTGAAAATCAGCTTATCCCATAAGGACAAGGATGTTTAAGCCTCTTCAATCCAATCTTTTGCACCATCTCTTCTAAGATAAAATGATCAGTACAACCATAGTCCATAACAAATTGATTACTGATAGGAAAACAAATGGCAGAATTTGGGATAAATTGATGATAGTCTTATTTCCCTCCAGCATGAGCTCTAAACCTGGCATATAAAAGATAACATCCAAGATTCAATTGTGTGTTAACATCCTTTCTGAAAGAGAGGAAAGGCCCCCCCTGTTCTTTTGTGTGGTATAAAAATCTTCTACCTAAAATCAATTTCTTCTACTGGCTCTTAATTCAAAACAAACCGCTGACTCTTGATAATATTTCTAGGAGGGGTATATATATTGTTAATAGATGTAGTCTTTGTTTTGAAAATTTTGAATCTTGTGATCCTATCATACTCCATTTTCCTTCCACTCGTAAAGTTTGGGATATCATCTTTAGAAAATGGAATCTATGTTGGTGTTTTCCTTCTGTTTGGAAGGATTTTGTTGATCAATGGAGTTACCCACCTCAAAAATTTATAGACAAAGACCTTTGGTTCCTCATTCCTCCTCATTTATGTTGGAGAATATGGAAGGAATGCAACAATAGAATCTTTAGAGAAAAGCACTCTACCCCTGAAGTGGTAGGAAACCAAATCTGTAGGGTGTTGGAAGAAAATTTCCTCTCTTATAAAGGGGGAGCTATCTCAAATAAGAGGGAAAGTGACAGAAATGAAAGAGATCTTAATCCTTCCATTCAGAGAGCCATGGCTATTTGGACTTTGCCCCCTGAAGACTGGGTTAAAGCTAACTTCTATGGGGCAGCGAAGGGCAACCCAGGAACTGTTGGAGGGGGAGGCATAATAAGAGATCAGAATGGTAATTATGTTGGTGTGATTGCTTCTCCTTTGGGAATTCAATCTAACCATAGGGCTGAGGCTATGGGAGCCCTCAATGTAATCTTGTTGGCAGAGGAATTGGGCTGTAAGAAAGTCTGGCTGGAAGGAGACTCTTTAAATATTATTAATAATATTAGAGGCAAAAGTAAGGCATCATGGACTATTGATCATATAATTGCTAAGATTAATAATGTGGCCTCAAATTTTACTTCCTTTTATGTCACTCATAATTACCGGGAAACCAACCAAGTGGCGGCTAGCCTTGCCAATATTGGCGCAAAGAATGATGTCACTCTCAAGTGGCACGGGAATGCTAAAATTAATGACGAGGTTGTATTATTACTCAATTATGACTGGGTTAATCATAAGGTAGGTGAAGTCATTTGAATTAATCATTCTGATTAATGTTGATCTAATCTGGGGTACGACAACGACGTCGAGCCAAGTGAAGTGTCCAACTTATGATGAATTACTTCAGTCACAAGTTTTCTGGGGTATCGTTAATTACTCCGTGTTTTTGAAAACCTATATTCATTTTGAACAGAAAAAGAAGAGTGACAGAGGTTATACCAAGATTGAAGAGAACGAAGAAATGGGGGGAGATTTGAAGAGAGAAGAGCCTATGGAGTGTAAACGGAGGAATGAAAAAGAGTTGTGGAGCAAGCTCAAGAAGGGTAAAGTTCACAGATACTTAAAGAACCTCCATGGAAACAACAAAGAAGAGACAAAAGCTTTTGTTAATGGGTGGGAGAATGGGAAAGTGAACATTCTAGGCAAATCTGTCAAGATTACTTTGGAACGCCTAGCAGAAATAACGTGTCTCCCTTTGGAGTGAATGCATTTCTCAAAAGACAAAAAAGAGGGCAACAAAGGGTATAAAAAATTCCCTAAGACTGATGAGGAGAGGGCTATGCTCGTGAAGGGTGATCTGGACTATGTCAATCTGTCAAACATTAAGTGCATATGGGCGTTCGTGATCAGGGCTATCATGGAGTACTTTACCCTTGACGATAGGTATTGAAAGGTATACAACAACCACTTTGTTTTGGTTAACCATTTCCATTATGACATTAGGGTTTTCTTTCCCTACTATCTCTTAAGCTCGCTCAATCAGAGCATTATTGATCATAGAGTTAACTCTACCCCTATTTTACATGAGGGTCTAATTCTATTAGTTACAGACTATGTTAAAAACCATATCCCTGACCCCATTCCTAAGAGCATTGAGAATGTTAAGAGGAATAGTTTAGAGTTATCGACTGGAAAGAGCTCTAGTAAGGAGAAAGCTAAAAAAGTTGTAAAGGCCCTATTGTGGCTTATATCTCTTTGTCAATTTATGATGACATCGAAGGGATGAGAACTGATGATGAACAGGATATCGAGTCTTCTGAGGATGAGGGCTTCACTGGGAAACCGAGCAAAAATGATGATCTGAAGATGAACACCACCAAGCCTTTGGGTGGTAAAGAGGATAATAAGGAAACCCAGAAGATGGAGAACAACATTCTAGAGGAAATCACTGAAGAAATTGACAATATTATTGATACCCACATGGAGGACCATACTGTCAAAAATTATGGTAAAAAGGAACATAAAAATGAAATTCAAGAATCTCACAAGGATTCAGAGGACATTGATACCCACATTGATGACCACACTATCAATATTGATGGTGAAGAAGACAAGCATCAAGATCTTCAGGATTGTCACAAGGAGATAGGGGACATGGAGGAAACAGAGATTAACAAGGGAAAAATTGAGACCAATGAGGACAACATTGTCCTAGAAGAGGAAGTTGACAAAATTGAAAAGGATAACACAACTAATGAGAAGGATGAGTACAGCGAAGATATCCCAAAAGATGATTTCGAGGTGAAGAATAACTAGAACATGAAGAGCCTTGAGGATGATCTCCATGAGAGAGAGGTCAATGTGAAAAGGGTGGCTACTCTGTCTTTCCTTCAAATGGCCAGAAATAAAGCGGAGAACAGTTATAATATGGATAAATGGATTCAGGATGATATTAACAAGATTAAAGCTAATTATAAGAACCTAGAAGAAAGAAATGCACTGATGGAGGAAATTATGGACAAAATGCATAATGATGCTACTATGTACCAGCAAGGGATGATGTTTTTGATAAGGTTAACAATATGGACACCAAGATTAGCACCATGGTTGATAACAGGCTCAAAATAATTAATGACAAGGTCAACAACAACAAGGATCTTCTCAAAAAAATTACTACTATAAGCAAAATGGGCATGAAAAACTCTGTGGACAATCTGAAATCTTTGTATACCCTTCTAGAAGGTAACTATAAAGATAAGGCTAGGCAGGAGGATGATGGCCCTCAGGGAATCAACATATCGGGCCCAGGCACAAGGACTCGCTCCAACACTAAAAGGAAAGCCGATGTTTAGATCGAAGATATCACCAAGTTGCGAGACTCGATGCAGAGCATGGAATTGCAGATGGTTGAAATTCAGATGCTGGAAGATTAGATGGAAGCTATTTAGCTTCAATGCTGGAATGTTTTGATCGCTGGAAGTTTTTTTGTCTACTGTCTGCTGGAAGCTTTTAGTTTTTTGTAGTTCTGTTTTGTTATGTTATCTACTATTTAATCTGGGGTTTAGCCCTCTTTTGGCTTTTTGTCATGTTTGACAGTTCATTTTTATCTTTGTCCTTTAATGTCCATCTTCTTGGTGCATTGTAAATGCTTTTGGGGCCCCTTCAAAACCTGTTGTATCAAAAACAAATTTACAACATTTACCTCCTGATTTGTAGACAATCCTAAAAAAATACCTCCTTTGTATAGGTTCAAATTCCTTCTTACTCAACATGAGTCTCCTAAGCACAAGAGACTCTCCTATCTCAGGTTCTGTATACTTTCCTCAACTTCATGAGTAGCCCACTCCTCATGTGCAACGAGATTCTATTTTCTCATGTTCTTACTAGATCCTTAAAAACATTGAAAATATTTATGTCCTATGCCACCATATTTGAAACAAGTGATGACATGTAACTGATTGAATGTTTGATAATGTTAAGTTGAAGATAATGCAAGACAATAAATCAGTTAATGGTTTGTATTGTCATTGATGTCAACTTGATATCATCTGTACGGTCATGTAAATAATGCCAAAGACTTCAGAGACTCAATGGAACAAAGATTATGCTTTCAACAATGCATAAAATTCAAGTATTCACTAAGTGACAGATAACACCGACGGACTGCACACCATCAGTAAAGGCAAAAAACCAAAGTCACAGTGATACCCGACAAGCAGAAGACAGTGTTGCCCGATGAAGCAAAATCACAGGATGCCCGACGAGCTGAGAACAGAGTTGCCCGACGAGTAAAATCCAATGATGCCCGACGGACGGAGATCCCAAAGCTGACTGGAGTCACACCGAAGGAACTGGCAATTGTCACCGACGACTAACTACAGAGTTGATCGACAGAATAGACAGTTCAGAAAATGGAAAAATATCTAGCTGGCAAGAGCTAAAGATAAACTTAACTGGTTGTTTTCATTGTTTTATTCAACCAGAGTTAAGTGATTGATTTAAAGAAGATTTGTACAGTTGGCATAAAGATAACTACGAGATAAATCAAGAGTTATGCTTTAAATTAGATTGGCTGGATTGT
>MU225099.1:3598296-3616241 GCA_018584345.1 Thuja plicata
CTATGTTTGGAGAGATCAAGTTCTTTCTTGGTCTATAGATCATTCAACAAAGTGAAGGTATTTTCATTACACAATCCAAATACATCAAAGAGGTCCTAAAAATATTCAAGATGGAAGATTCCAAATCAGTTGGAACATCGATGGCCACTGGATGTAAGTTAAAAAAGGAAGACAAGACAACAGAGGTAAATCAGACTTTGTACAAATCAATGATTGGAAAAATCATCTATGTTGTACACACTAGACCAGATATTGCACATGCAGTAGGAATTGTTGCTAGATTTTCTGCTAACCCCAGGGAATCACATATGACTACTGTAAAAAGAATTTTAAGATATCTAAAGAATACTGAGGAATTTGGCTTATGGTATAGTAGAGAAGGCAAATTTGAACTTAAGGTGTTTACCGACGTTGATTGGGTTGGAAATCTTGATGACCGGAAGAACACAACTGGGGGACCATTCTTTATGGGTGACAGACTTGTCACATGGATTAGCAAGAAGCAAGGATGCATCTCTTAGTCTACTGCAGAAGCAGAATATGTTGCTACTGCTGCAAACTTCTCAAATATTGCATGGATCAAACAGTTGCTGGAAGGTATGCATATGAAGATCTCAGAACCAGTGATTATCTATTGTGACAACACCAGTGCAATAAACATTTTGAAGAATCTAGTCATGCATTCCAAGACTAAACACATTGCAATCAAGTATCATTATTTAAGAGAACAAGTTCAAGAAAAGGAGGTGATACTTGTGTATGTGCAATCAAAAGAACAATTAGCTGATATATTCACCAAGCCACTGCCCAAGGAAACGTTTGAGTTCTTGAGAAAGAGACTAGGGGTCAAACCCTCTTCTACCAGTCAGTAAATGACTGAAGGCTACATCATCCTATATATTATCAGAATATCATTCATGTTAATGCAATCAAAAAGATGAACTTCAAAGCTACATCTATATACAGAAAGGTATATATCAGAATCGAGCACCAGAGGATATTGTTGTATTACTGATGGATAAGGGAGATTCAAGGAATATATTATGGATAGAATAAAAGATTATTTGACATGAATGTCAAATATTTGTAAAATACTTATTTGGCATTGTTGTCAAAGGGAAAGAAAGTATCCATATTATTACAGTCTTCAAAAAAAGAAGAAAGATTATCCATTATTAGATTACTCCAACATGGAGAGATCATATCCATAGGGAGAGAGTTTGTATAAGAGAGAGTTTGTATAAAGGAGTTAATACAAAGGGAGAGTTGCTAACAAAAGACAGAGACATCAAAGAAGAAGAACAATCAAAAGTGAGATATTGACACAAGGAAAGGATGTAACACATCAGAACAAGAAACATAGAGAGTTGCAAGAATCAAATCTAAGCTAACACAGAGCTTACCGGCGGTTAGACATTTTATCGGATATCAAACAAAGATTGGTAGTTTGATGAATCTCAATAAATTGTATTTAATATTGTATTAGAAATATTATAGTATGATAATATAAGTTTGTTTCCATCAATGCCAAAGGGAGAGATTGATGACATGTAACTGATTGAATGTTTGATAATGTTAAGTTGAAGATAATTTAAGACATTAAATCAGTTAATGGTTTGTATTGTCATTGATGTCAACTTGATATCATCTGTACGGTCATGTAAATAATGTCAAAGAATTCAAAGAATCAATGGAACAAAGATTATGATTTCAACAATGTATAAAAGTCAAGTATTCACTAAGTGACAGATAACATCGACGGAGTGCACACCATCGGTAAAGGAAAAGAACCAAAGTCACAGTGATACCCGATGAGCAGAAGACAGTGTTGCCCAATGAAGAAAAATCATAGGATGCCCGATGAGCTGAGAACAGAGTTGCCCAATGAGTAAAATCCAATGATGCCCGATGGATAGAGATCCCAAAGCTGACTAGAGTCACACCAACGAAATTGGTAGTTGTCACCGACGACTAACTACAGAGTTGACCGACAGAATAGAGAGTTCAAAAAATGACAAAATATCTAGTTGGCAAGAGCTAAAGATAGAATTAACTGGTTATTTTCATTGTTTTATTTGACTAGAGTTAAGTGATTGATTTAAATAAGATTTGTACAGTTGGCATAAAGATAACTACGAGATAAATCAGGAGTTATGCTTTAAATCAGATTGGCTGGATTGCTTTTCATGCCAAGAATCAAGAAACGGTGAATATCATGTCTATATAAGAGACAAGCTTAATTAATTTATGTAATCACATGAAAGGGGATGAATAGAAAGAGGATGTTGAAGAGAGACATATGAAGGATAACTTCATATAGTCTTGATCAATCAAGCTGAAGGAGAGCTAAAGAATTATGTAGACACTGATGAACAATGAAGCATAGCACCACAGAGTAGAAAGTGTGGAGCACAATGAACTGAATTGATACATTGATCAGAGAGGTAATGTACTTAAATAGATCTAAAAATCTACAATTCAAGTTGCATTAGAAATGGGTCATTGTGTTTCAGTTTAACCATTGAAGCATCAAGTCTCTTAACAGAGCAGGACTTAACATTCTTCTATATATTGAGGTACATCCCAAGGAGTGCCAAAAAGGTTGATTCATGAAAGTAGCATTGGACTTGCCAGATACCTATTGTTAGTCTAAGAAGAAGGTTGATTCAAGGATGGTAGCAAGATTTGCCTAAAGCCTATTGACAGTCTAAGAAGGAGGCTGATTCAAGGATGGTAGAAAATAGATGCCCGATACTAAGTGAGAACCTCTATGTATAAAATCCTCTAACAAGGTCACACCTAACAGTGTGTTTGTAACCTTTAACAGGGTTGTCTCCTAATAGGGCTCACTTTAGAAGAGTGAAAATTTGGGGTACCGGTCCTAGTGGTTTTTTCCCTTAACAGAGTTTCCACGTTAAAATCCATGTGTTATGTGTGTATGGTTTATTACTTTACTGTTTTACATTTCACATATGCATTTCTGGATTTATTGGTATACTCTACATATTTACTGAGTGTCGATAAATAGTTTTTACTGCTTATTGGTAATCAAGGAGAATAAGGTTAGAAAAGGAAAATTGACAGATAGTTAAATTATTATTAGTATTTCATGGAATTCCACTTGTAGGGACTTAATAATCTAAGATTTATTGATTGGTGGTTAAGTTTAAGGATAATATTTTGAAGCAACTGATTCAACCCCCCCCCTCAGTTATTACTAACAACAAGTACCTTTTAACTCCTTTCTACCATTCCCTCTTCTAGGTTTCTTCTGATCAGGTTCAAATTCAATTGTTTGCTTCTCCCTTCCTCTAGAGTTACTATGTCTTCTCCTTAACTTATCTTTTGTCCTTAATGCATACTAATAAGAATCCTCAATTGTACTAATCCTCAACATACTCAATTGATCCTGAATGTTAAATATAAGACCATTAACATACCTAACCACCTTCTTCTTAGATACCTCTTGTTAGGATTGAGTAATACTAAGAGGGGGGTGAATCAGTATTACAACACTTTAAATTAAACTTAAACCAATTCCAAATAAACCATGTGCATACAAAAATGAAAAGAACATAAACAAATAACATAGAACTCATAACACCATTATTTGTTGTCAAGGAATCCCTGGCCAAGGGAAAACCCCGGTGGGGATGGTACCCAAAAGAATGCACTAAAGTATAATGTCCTTGTTAGAAGACCTAGCCCTGTTAGGAGCTGAATATTACATAGTACATTTCCTTTTCAAAGGAATAACAACCTTGTTAGAGGTATACAACACCCTGTTAGGGGCCAAGTGAGCTTACAGCTCTTACAAAAAATTTTTTTTAACAAAGTTTTCTCAGTAATGAACAAAACAAGCATCTGCAATGCTTAGATAGTTCCAATCAAGGCTCTTCAATGATCTTTGTCATCCTCTTCTCTCGCATCTACCATTCGCATATATATTCACTCATATGTCTCTCAATGTCTCTGCTTTACAAAAAGTCTTCATATATATATATATATATATCAACATCAAGTCGGCTCTCTTAATCATTATCACATAGTTGGCTCTCAATACAAAAATAAATAATGTAAAGAGAAAATACAAAGTCGGCGATCTTACATAACCAAACTATAGGTTATCCAAAATCATAATCCAACATAGCTTTCTAGGAGTCGACAACATACTCCTTAAATCATCGCTACTATTCAACTGCTTTGTTACGTTGTTCTTGTAACCACCTTAATTTGGTCTATTCCATCTATAGACCCTATTTTCCCTAAGTGTGATCATACCCCCAATTATGTCCAAACGACCCTGTTACTGCTTGGCATAATTCTTTCAAATCAGATTTAATCTCCTAAGTGATCTAATCACTAATTTACATTAATTGCTTTAGCCAATCGAATCAATTCAATTTAATCAATTCTAATCATACCTGGATAAGGTAATTAATTTAAAGGGAATTAAATGAAATCCTATTTATACCTCATCACTTACCAAATCAATCCCCTAGCCTAATTGATTCAATTTGGCTATAGTCCTAATTAATTGTTACTAAGTAATCAAAGGCTTAGATGATTAATTAAATCCCTATTATTAAGTGAATATGTTATTACAATAATTCATTTTATTAATATTCCTTCAAACCTAACCAATCTCAACTACCCAACCATGAGTTCAAACTCATCCCAACCCCTTCTCACATGCTAAATTCTTCTTAATTAGCTAATTAACCCTAATTAGCTAATCCCCCCTCCACTCATTCTCTCTCCTCCCATCTCTATGATCTTGATCACATGCCTTAACCCCTAATCCTAATCCTAAGCTACCCTTAATGTTGTCACATTCCATTAAGGAATGATTAACAACTTCACCCACTTGAGAAGTCAAGGAATCTCAAGATTCCTTCCCTCAAGTCCACATTTTCAGGCTTGACTCTAAACCCTCACCCATGCTTCTTAAACCCTCACCCATGCTTCTTAAACCCTCTCCCATACCTCATTAATGCTTTCATAAATGAAGCATTAATGACTCTTACATATTCCTTCCACCCATACCTCATTAATGAGTCTTACACCCTCATTAATGGAAGCCCTTCTAGAGTCTTCTCCCCTTCCTCCATTTCTCCTATAAATAGGATGAATTTTGAGCTCAAATGGCCCTGAAATTTGAAGTCTTTTAATGTATTGTTATAATGCTCCTAATTTTGAGAAGTTCAAAGCATCCTTATGCTGCCCATATTTGGAGAATTGAAGAAGCAATCTCATATTGCTCATGTTTAGGACTTTCAAGTGCTTTCTAGCTTAAATCTTAGCTATATTGTTGTAAACTTCATTGCTAGAGTTAGATTGCATGTTTTGAGTCATTTAGATTACTTTTCATTTGAATCTTCCTTTCTTAGGTTGTATTTGTCACTGGAATATGCATAATCTGAGTGCTATTATGCCATTTTCCATACTCCTCCTAGATAGGAAGCAATAGATCGATTTTAGTGATTGCTATGTTGGCTAACCCCTTTTTTTCACTAATGCAATGATTTATTGAAGTGTTGTGTCTCTTGATAGGTACCAAAATCACACACACATCTCTGGCACCCACTGTGGGGCAAGATAGCTCAAAATTTTATCAAATTTTTCTCTCTGCCCTTAACATTTTCAATATTTGCAGGCAGATTATCATTTTTGGGAGCATCTTATCATTTTTGGGAAGAAACTTACTATTTTATGTCATTATTATATCATTTTTGGGAGCAACTTATCATTTTCGGTCATTCTTTTAGCGTTTCTGGGAGTTTTAATATCGTCTGCCGTTGCACTGCCAGAAGGTAAAATTTGGCTTAAACATCGTTTCTGGTAATCATTTTTGCATTTTTTGTATGAAATATAATTTCGCGTAAAATAAATATCTTCCTGGGTTTGTTTTATCGTTTGGGGTCAATCTTTTATCATTTTCAGGGTTTATCATTTTGGGTCACTGAAATATCGTCTGTCGTCCAGGGGGCAGAAATACAAGGTTCTAATATTTGCAAATTTGATTTCTAACTTGCTAACATGGTTTTTTTCATGATTTTGATCCTATTTTTAGCCTAACTTGTGTTTACAGATTGTTGTTAGAGCTAAGAAAGCGAAAAGAAGATACTAACTTGTGGTTTTACAGGTTGCTAATCCATTATCTTGATTTATATTCTTTTCTTATGCTTTCAAAACTAACAATATTTTCTAATCATATACTAAATTGACCAGAGGAATATGCTCTTTTCCTTTTTAAGGAAAATCAGAAACTCACAAGTCAATTTATTGTTTGAAAGGAATTTGGCGGTAAATGAACAAGCAATCTCACAGTTTAATTTCATTTGGCATCAGTAAATGAACAACACAAGTCACTAAATATTGCGGTTCAATGAACAACTACATCAAATAATTTCTTTTTGGATTCAGATATTGGACAATCAAAGCACTAAATATGTGGGATCAAAGAACAAGTTCAATCGTTTAATTAAATTTGGATCAGTAATTGGACAAGCAACTCACTAAATCTTGTGGCTAATTGAACAAGGAAAAATTTCTTTTTCAAGCAATCCTATTTTCTTAAATAGGAACAAACTAAATCGAGCTCAACATAGCTTGAAGGAATGAACTTTTCTTTATGTGTTTTGGGAGAAAATTGTTTAAATTAGAAGAGTATGCTCTTCTTCTTCGGAAGAATCAGAAATCTAGACATCCAAAGCTAGCCAATCCTGGTTACATATACTTAAATAGTAGAGAGCCTACTGGTTGAGGAAAAAATCTTTCGAGAATGACCCAAGTGAGGACAAGTTTTACGCCAACCCTTCCAACTCACTATAAATAGTTACTTCCTCATAGGCTAAAGCCTCGAAAGATGGAACTGGTTTTGTTCTTAGAGTTTTGACATCATTCTTTGAACATATTTGGGTGTATGTAGAGTGGAGCCACTTGAATCTTGCTTGTGAAACTACATACATTCAGGTACTCATAGGGCTATAAGCCTGAATTTTGCCTTGTGCAATTCTATGGGGGACAGTTTCAAATGAATTGCCCAATAATCTACAACAACTTCAACTAAAAGAATTCCTTATTCATCCCCAAAAGGGTGATAATCTTTGTGCAAGGAAAAAATTAAATGCCCCAAGACACTCGTCATATTGTGCCCTCACTTGTGTTTGGAGTCGGCTAATACAACATCATGACTGGAGCCATTGCGTGCTTGGCGATGGCTGTATTTTGATTAGCATTTGAGTGTGTACCTGAGTCAATGAGAAAATATTTTCATTCTCCATGTAGAGAATAGGAAAAAGATGAGTGTCTGTTTCACCCTCCTAACAATGCAAATTTGTTTGATGTGCTTGCAAAATCACTAAAAAGATAACACCTTCAAACAAGCAACAAAATTCAAACCTTGGTCTACATGTGTTTTTCACTCCTTGGCAGAATCTCAAAACACGATCTTCAAACTTCACGCACTTCCAAGACAAAGCTGACAACATTTGAATTGTGGGAACTTACATCATTGCCTCTTAGAGGAAGATAGTTTATTTTGGATTCCCTTTTGACTTTTTAGTCTGTCCTTATTGCTTCTTTTGGTCTCACTGTGGCTATATCAAAATTTTTTTCAAACATCTACCTTGCATGTCCCATCAGACTCTTGTAATCTCTCTCAATACATGTGGTCTACCTACTTTTTACAATAACTTGGTTCCCAACTCACTATTAGGGCATTCTAACCCTCTGATGCTGAAATCATTTACATCCACAACAACAAATAGTTACTTCTATCTAGACATACTCACTTGAATGATTTAAGACTCTACCTGACACTATTGGGAAACGTTGACGAAAGTTGAGACATAACCACATGGTTAACACAAGATGCAACAAGTACATGTCTAAAGGATCAGAAGTACCTCCTAAATCAACAAAATTTTAGGAGAAACATCTCATAGTTCCCTTCTTGATCTAGATTCCCCTCAAATGGATAGCGACACTTGCAGATGGAGTGAGGCTTTTGTGGAATATAATGATGGAAAACACCAAAAACCCGAAGACACGGATGAGGAGGAAGGACCCAAATTTGAACATGGCCCATTCAGGTTAGACAATGAAGGGGAGATCCCTGAAGATGAATATGAAAAACTCAAATAGAGTAAACGATTCCACAAGATCTTGGAATGGATAATTGATGACGATAAAGAAAAATACTTCCTTCGTCTAGCATCTATAGGTGTTAAATTACCCAAAGATTATGACGTGGAAAAACTCAAAGAAAAGGAAGTACCAAATCCAATATCTATTCTCACCAAACAACTCAATCTGATGCAAACAGAGCTCACAAACCTCAAATAAGAGAAGGAGAAACCCAAAACACAATACTCTTTGGACACTATTTGTCCATTTCCTTTTGACAAGAGTATCACTATGGTCTCGTTTCCCCCCAACGTGGCAAGGCCAAAGTATGAAAAATACACGAGAGAAACTGATCCACACAACCATGTGAGGGAATTTTGTGCTCTGAGCATAGAATACATGCACAAACCTACATACCTCATGCGACTATTTCTAGGAAGTCTAGGAGGAAATACCATGGAGTGGTTCTCAAAATTGAACCCTAAGGTCAAGACATTTGAGGAGTTGATCCAACGTTTCATCCAACATTACTCCTACAAAATCCAACATGATGTAACTATGATGGACCTATGTAACACCAAACATTGAACTAGAGAATCATTCACACACTTCCTACAAAGATGGAGGAAGATTTTTGCATGATATTCAAGGGCCATTCCCGAAACTGAGAAGATGGAGATCTTCATTAATAATCTAGTTCCTAAATTGAACTATGCTCTACAAATGCAAGAATCTCCTAGTTTTGACAGGATGATTAAAAATTCCCTCCGTATTGAGGAAGTCATGGTTAAAAGGGGAGAGATCATCCATCAAAATGAAAACAAGAGCAGCAACTCCAACTCCAAGCCTAAATTGTGGAATAAAAACAAGAATGTTGTTAATGACGGGGTGGTTGACACCTCTAACATCAATCCTAAACCTAAAGTATTCAATCTAACCAACAGTATGCAAGCAAGCAAGGAGGCTAAGGTAACAACTCCCGTACCCAAAACAAACAATGATAATGACAAGGGATGATCATGGAATTCCAAACCTCATAGAACATTCACTCCTTTGGGAGAACCTCTTGAGACTGTTCTAAAAACACTATTGGATAAAAAGTTCCTCACAATCCAAGATTCTAAACCATGGGAACCAATGGTCAAACCCAGGTGGTGGGATGATAATTCCTATTGTGTC
The DNA here is from genome assembly GCA_018584345.1 of Thuja plicata. Classification (NCBI taxonomy): domain Eukaryota; kingdom Viridiplantae; phylum Streptophyta; class Pinopsida; order Cupressales; family Cupressaceae; genus Thuja; species Thuja plicata. The sequence goes on from MU225099.1 coordinate 3,607,606, forward strand.
TTCCACAAAAACAAGGGACACAAGACTAATAATTGTCTCAAGCTTAAACATGTCATCCAAGACCTCATTGAAGGAGGTAAGATCAAAGTGGATGGACACACTACCAATGAGGATCATACAACATTCAAAAAACCCTTTCCTAATTACAATCAAGGAGAGACATCTAAAGGGAAGAGTAATGAGGTAAACTACACCTATCCAAAAAATGACAATGTGATCAATATGCTAGACATTAAAACTGAATCCATCAATGTGGTCACAATCAAAGGTGTCTCATTCCACTTGAATGTTGTAACATGGAGCCAAGCATAGGTTACAATCAAAGGACCTCCAAAACCAACATGAACGTCCCAGGTTCCTATTGCAACTATTACTAAAATGACATTGAAACATGTGGTTACTATTCCTAGAGAAAAGTATGACTTGGTAGACCAGTTACGACGAACCTCTGCCAAAATTTCTATTTTTGAGTTGCTCAAGATATCCACGGTACATAGGGAAATCCTAGAACAAGACCCACACACTGTTAATTTTCTAAAAGATATCGATATATACAAGTTCCAAGTGATGGTCAATCACATCTCAGCACCGCACTACATCTCCTTTTCTGAAGAGGATGATAAGTCATTGACACATCCACATAATCAACCCCTCCATATTGAAGTCCTTATTCATAAATCTCATGTTAGACGCGTATTGATAGATGGAGGTGTAGGATTGAATATCTGTACACTGGATCTAATCAAGAGACTGGGTCTCTTAGAATAGACAATTGACTCTTGAAGCAAGATAACTATCAAATCTTATGATGAGGAAGAGAGGTCCTCCAAAGGTCTTATTGTTCTACCTATCAGAGTTGGACCGATTGATAGGAATGCCATATGTCAAGTTCTAGATCTACCTTTGGCCTACAATATCCTACTAGGGAGACCATGGATTCACGAGATGCAAGCTGTACTGTCCACTTATCACCAATGCATAAAATTCCCACATAATGGAGTGGAAGTGACAATTCCTGCAGACGCTCACTACACTTGTAACAATATCAAAGCTGGTAGCATGATCCCACACAACAAAGAAGCTATGGATGTAGTTTCTCCTAAAACTACCAAAGACATGGTTATGAAGAGTTTTTTCAAAACCTTGAAACTTGAAGAAACAGGTATGGGAGAGTACAAGCTGGACCTGACTCCCTCACTGACAGAACTACCAGTGTCACCAAGATCCTATGGAAAACCTTCCTCGACATTCACACCTATAGCATCCAAAGAGCCAGAAGTAGACAAATAAAATGGCATGGTAAAGGCATCCACATCTTCTTCAGATAACACAGAAGAACAAACAGTCTTAGATTGGCTTTACAAGGGAGAACCGATGGAATCTGAGGTCAAACATGTGAAGATATCCCCCGAACAGTATGGAAAGGGATATGATTTCCTCACACAAATGGGTTACAAAGGAAAGGGACCTCTAAATGACATAGGACAAGGGCTTATTGAACTTATACCCATGGAGTTTCAGAATACCAGAGATAAGATAGGGCTAGGTTTTAATACTAAAACTGATAAACCCGCTTCAAAAGAGAGTCCACACTTAGATAAAGGGAGTGATGAAACAAATGAACTAGAGTAGTGGTCCTATGAGAGATTGTTACATGTTGGCACACATGACCCCAACTACCAAGGAGAATGCTACATACCTAGCTTTGAGGTACCACAGGATCTTCACACTCCTTTGCTAGCACAACCTCCCATTCAAGAGGTAGGAGACACCATAGAAACAATTACTCAAGAGACACCCCGACCACAGAACTTACATCCTAACTGGGGGAAATTGGTCACAATTTCACATGTCCTTGATCTACCCCACTTTGATCTACAGGTAGCTAAATGAGTACATCAGATAACCATTGCTGAATACTTAAACAGATCTGATGATGATGTAACAGAATCTCATGACTATGAATGGGATAGGCTATCTATCACCTCTGAAGATATTGGAATAGATACAATTCACATGTTTGCGGCTCCCTTAGCTCATAGTAAATGATCTGACACTCCTCTCAATGATACTGATCCTCCTGAAGTAGAAGAAGAGTTCCTTCCCCCGATCATTGATGGAGACACAAGTCTAGAATAATTTCATAGGCTACAAGCAAGAAGCCTCCTTTTACAAAGAGATGATGATGAGAGTTCTAATGATGAGTCGCTAGAGTTTGGTCCGCATATGACTAACAATGAACCTTTTAATGATGATCTCTCTTATTGATCTAGATATCAAATAAATTAACTTAACAGACCATGTCATGTCGGTTAATGGTCTTGATGCTAACACGATGTTGTCCTTCCCAAAATCTGATTCTCTAACATTGGTACTTCCAGACCTCATTGATTGGACTAAAAAAAATCCTACTCCTATCCTTGACTTTTCTGATGACCACACCCTCACTTGTTATCTTAATTCTTGTGAACCTTACCCTTCTTCCACCAAAGCAAGGATGAAGAACATGTCACAGGAGGATATCAGGTTTCTTAGTCAAAAATTGAAAAATAAAAAAGAAAAAGTGGACTGATGGTGAAAACCACTCTGTGGCAGTATCAGACCCCAAAATAATAAATAAAAAAGATGTATCCGATGGTGAAAACCTCTCTGAGGTGCCAAAGGATGAGACTCTTGGTATCCTCCCTAAATACTTTCAGGAAAGATCCTCAGTGTTGATTGAACCAACACAGCCAGTAAATTTGGGCACTGTTGACAATCCTCAAATAGTACACCTTACACAATCTTTATCAAAAGAAGAGAAGGTACAGTTCATAAAGTTCCTAAAGGAGGAGAAGATCAACTTTCCATGGTCTTACACTGATATGCCACGGCTAGATCCTAATCTCATCATGCACCACTTATCTAGAGCTCCCAGGATCAAGCCCGTAAAGCAAAAACTTAGAAAGATGCATCCTCATGGTTCATTATTGGTAAAAGTAGAGCTAGAAAAGTTGTTAAAAGCTGGATTTATACGGGTCATTTCCTATGCAAGATGGATCTCTAATGTGGTACCCATTTCTAAATATGATAAATCTATCAAGATCTTTACAGACTTCAGAGACTTGAACAAAGCATGTCCGAAGGATGACTTCCCTCTACCAAACATTGACATGATCATAGACCTTACAACTGGCTTTCAGATGTATTCATTAATGGATGGATTCTCAGGCTATAATCAAATCAAAATCACCCCTGAGGATCAAGAGAAAAATGCATTCACATGCGCATGGGGCACCTTTTGCTGGAATGTCATGCCTTTCGGGTTAAAGAATGCCAGTGCAACATATCAAAGAGGCATGACAACAATATTCCATGACATGATGCACAAGAACATGGAGGACTACGTAGATGACACATTGGCTAAATCTAAAGAAAGAGGTACTCACATTGCTGACTTAAGAAAAATATTAGATCGAATGGAACAGTTTCAACTGTGGCTCAACCCAAAGAAATGTGCCTTTGGGGTCCAATCAGGGAAAATCCTAGGATTCATAGTATCCACGAAGGGAATTGAGGTAGACCCTGCTAAATTTAAGGCTATTCTAGAGATGGCTCCTCCATGTAACATTAGTCAAATGAGGACACTACAAGGGAGACTCCAGCCCATCAGAAGATTCATGTCCCAACTTGAAGATTAGGCCCAACCCTTTACTAAGCTACTACATAAAGGGGTTACCTTCAAATGGCATGAACACTGTGAAGAAAACTTTAGAGAATTGATAGGGTACCTGGCTGCTCCACCTATTCTTATGGTTCCTATTCACAGAAAGCCCCTACTCCTATACATTTCAGCTAGAGCTACATCCCTAGGAGTATTGCTGGCACAAGAAGATGAAACAAAGAAAGAAATAGCTATCGACTACATTAGTAGAACACTAGTCACTTATGAGCTCAATTATAGCATTATAGAAAAAGCATGCTTAGCAGTCATCTTTGCATCACAAAAATTGAGACACTACATTCTCTCTCATATAGTGAAGCTTATTGCTAAAATCGATCCTCTAAGGTATCTTTTGAGCAGAACAACATTAAAAGGACGTTTGGAAAAATGGGTCCTGATTCTAAGTGAGTTTGACATTCAATATGTAGAACTGAGAGCTATCAAAGGATAGGTACTAGCAAATCAATTGGCTGATTCACCACTCCAAGATGATGAAACTTTACTAATTAAATTCCCCGATGAAGCAATGATGCATCTAACTGACTATCCATGGAAGATGTACTTTGACGGTTCATTTACTCAATAAAGATCTGGAGCAGGGGTCCTCTTTATAACTCCTCAAGGATACAAGATTCCCAAGTCTTACAAATTGATGTTTCCATGCACCAATAATATCTCAGAATATGAAGCATTGGTCAATGAACTCAAGCTAGATATGGAATGGAAGATCATAGAGTTACACGTGTATGGTGATTCCCAACTAATTATCAATCAAGTCAATGGGGAGTATCAAACAAAAAATGAGAAATTGATGCCCTACAAGAAACTAGTTGATGACCTAAAGAAATACTTTGTATTCATCACATTCCAGTAGATACCAAGATCAGAGAACAAAGCTGTTGATGCTATGGCTACATTGGTGTCCATGTTACAATTGGAAGAACATCAATTCCGCTATGACTTCTTGGTGGAAGAACTATCCTATCCTGCCTTTGACACCACTGAATACTAGGTAATATGTGCTTTGAATACCCCAGACTAATCTCGGTATGCCACTATCATTGCTTACCTTTCTGACCAAACCATTCCAGCCAATCTATCTAGAAATGAGAAAAGATCCCTGATTAGGACAACATCGCGTTACATCCTCATAACTAACAACTTATATCGATGCGGTCTTGAAGGTACACTTCTTAGGTGTTTAGAACTTAAAGAGTCTGATCTAGCATTAAAAGATGTCCACGAAGGTGTATGTGGGTCACACAAGAAATGAATTTCCATTAGCCAAGAAACTGCTCAGAGTAGGCTATTACTAGCCTACCATGGAGAGAGATGCTATTCAGTTTTCAAAATCATGTCTTAAATGCCAGACACATGGAAATCTTATCCATGCTCCTGCAAGAGAACTTATGCCTTTCATAACACATTGGCCATTTCAGCAATGGTCCTTTGACTTGGTTGGACACATATATCCCAACTCCTCAAATGGACACAAGTTCATCATAACGGCCACTGAGTACTTCAAAAAGTGGATCGAAGCCATGCCGCTAATCAAAGCCATTGGCAAACAAGTGGCTATGTTCATTCTGAACTACATTATTTGTAGATATGGGATACCCTCTTCAATTGTAACAGACAATGGGGGCCAATTTAAAAATCAAGACATTGATGACCTTTGTGAACAGTTCCATATCACTCAACATTTCTCCTCAATCTATTATCCTCAAGGTAATGGACAGGCTGAGGCATCCAACAAAAATATTCTCAAGATTCTACACAGAACTGTGAGTAAGTCTGGCAGAGACTGGCATCTACAACTGAATCTGGCACTATGGGCCTTTAGAACAAGCATAAGAACACCAATTGGAGCCATGCCATTTGCTCTAGTTTATGGCGCTGAAGCAGTACTACCCATTGAGGTCAAAATCCCATCTTTGCAGATATCTTTACAAGGATTGGTTACTGATGAGTAGTACCGCATTAAACGGGTAAATTCTCTGGACCTACTAGACGAGTGCCAAAAACAAGTGTTTGATCACCTCAAAGTGTATCAAGCATGTATGTCCAAAGGTTACAAAAAAAAGGTTAAACCATGCAAATTTGAAATAGGAGATCTCGTCCTCAAGTAGAATCCTAAGAACCAGCCTAACAGGGAGTAGAAAGGAAAATTTGAACCTAACTAGCTGGGACCTTATGTTATCACTGCTACTTTTGGGACTGGAGTTTATCAACTGGCCTCACCTGAGGGAGACGTTCTTCCAGATCCTATCAACACTCAACATTTGAAGTGGTTCTACGCTTGATGTTTGGCTAGCAGAGCTTGTATAGCAAAAAGTTCTTGCAAAATACCAAAAACATTCAGAAAATTTATCTTGCAGAAATCCAAAAAAATGGAAAAGGTCCTACAAAAAGGGTATCCTTGGTGAAAATAGGTGCCTTGATACTACAAAAACATTCAAAAAATAAAAAATAGCAAAAAAATTGAAAAAGAGAAAAGTGCCTTGATGAGAACCTGGTAAAAGAGGCATCTTGGTAGCAAAAAGAATGAAAATATCTTGCCAAGTGGTGAAAACCTGGCAATTGGGCATCACTTGTGTTCTATGCTCCATCGATCAATGCACTACTGATACTAGGCCTTCATAATTTTGCCTATGCTCATACACTGACTTCATCTTCCTAAATGACTATCTTGTCCTCGCTTGGGATTTGTCTGTCTTTACATCTTAGGAATAAGTCATTCTGTACTAGGGGCATCTTTGCTGGCATAGTAGGTTGCGGTTGCTAGATTTCTTTAAGATGATTTGCCTCTCAAACACAATGTTTCTTGATACATGCAAAACAATGTCACTTTCCAAAACAAGGGTGTCTTTTCAAACATCACATATCTAGACATGACATTTACATTAACAGAGTTCCTACAAGGCTATATTGGATTGCGAACATGAACGGATTATCCTATCAATACACAAACATGGAAACACCATACTACTTGTATTCCAATTTTCTGATTGATGAATCTTTACCATGTTTCACAAATGAATGAACAAGTACTACTTAAACACATAGTTTGATAATGGTTTGATTATGATACTTTTATGTCCTGATGATGTTTTCAACTAGGGGCATCTAAGTAATTATAAATTTTATTAGCTTGATTCACAATTGATGATTTACTATGCCTTCTTAGTTACTCAATGACGTCTGTGCAAAGACAAAGAGTCACAAGGATAGGGGCATAATGTTTTCTTAGTTTTCTGCATATGGTGATTGTTCCAAATGATCCTATAAATTTAGCCTAACTTGAATGTTTATGGTAAGAGCTGCCACTATGGGTGGATAGCCACATATATCTTGATCTTCGTTATGTGTAAACTATGGTGAGGTTGAAACAATTTCCTTGTCTATTTTCTAATTCAGATTCTCACTAAAGTATACGAATCATAATGTACCCAAGGATATTAATCTTCAAAGTCATTGTCGGTTCAATATCTTTCCTTAATCAGAATCTGGTATATTAAAAGGAAGGTGACTATTTTTTTGTCCTGGCTTCTATGCCTTGATGCCTAAGTCTATTTCCATCATTCCAATAAAACATGATGACATGTAACTAATTGAATGTTTGATAATGTTAAGTTGAAGATGATGCAAGACATTAAATCAGTTAATGGTTTGTATTGTCATTGATGTTAACTTGATATCATCTGTACGGTCATGTACATAATGCCAAAGACTTTAGAGAATCAATGGAACAGAGGTTATGCTTTCAGTAATGCATAAAATTCATGTATTCACTAAGTGACAGACAATACCAACAGAGTGCACACCACCGATAAAGAAAGAGAAAAAGTCACAGTGATGCCCGATGAGCAGAAGATAGTGTTGCCCAACGAAGTAGATTCACAGGATGCCCGATGAGTTGAAAATAGTGTTTCCCAATGAGAAATATCCAATGATGCCCGATAGATGGAGATCCCGAAGCTAACTAAAAATGCACCGATGGAACTGGCAGTTGTCAAAAATGACGAACTGCAAAATTGACCGAGAGAACAGAGAGATAAGAAAATGACAAAATATCTAGCTGGTAGAGCTTAAGGATAGACTTAACTGGTTGTTTTATTTTTTTTATTCGACCATAGTTAGGCAATTGATTTATACAGTTGGCAAGAAGATAACTACGAGATAAATCAGGAGTTAAAACCGTAAATCAATTTGGCTAGATTGTTTTTCACACCAAAAATCAAGAATCAAGAATCAAGAATTAAGGAATATCATGTCTATATAAGAGACAAGCATAATTCATTTCAGCATGCAATCAGATACATGGGGGAGTTAATTGAAAGAAGATGCTGAAGAGAAACTGGTGAAGGATAAGCTTCATACAGTCCTGATCAATCAAGCTAAGGGAGAGCTAAAGAATTCTACAGACACCGACGAATAGTGAAGCACAACATCACAGAGTAGAAAGTGTGAAGTACAAAGGAATTGAATTGATACATTGATCAGAGAGGTAATGTACATAAATAGATCTAAATATCTGCAATTCAAATTTGCATTAGAAATAGGTCATTGTGTTTTAGTTTAACCATTGAAGCATTAAGTCTCTTAACAAAGCAGGACTTAACCATCTTCTATAATTGAGGTATATCCTAACAGATTACCAAAAAGGTTGATTCATGATAGTAGCATCGGTCTTACCTAAAGCATATTGACAATCTAAGAAGGAGGTTGATTCAAGGATGGTAGTAAGATTAGCATAAAGCCTATTGACAGTCTAAAGGCTGATTCAAGGATGGTAGCATAGATGCCAGATACTTAGTGACAATCTATGTATAAAATTCCTCTAACAAGGTTGCACTTAACAGTGTGTTTGTAACCTTTAACAGGGTTGGCTCCTAACAGGGCTCACTTCAGAAGAGTGAAAATTTGGGGTACC
>MU225099.1:3634444-3646784 GCA_018584345.1 Thuja plicata
ATAAATGAGCATATCAATCATATCATCATCCACAAAATATAAATGTAAATGTATAGTTCTAACCATCATAATAAAATGTCCAAGTCAAAAGTCCAAGTATCACCATAGGAGAGGGTATTACATGGTTGATCCAGCTATTTGAATGTACGTGAATGTCCAAAATTGGATAAAATAGGCCTTAATGGCCCTCACCTTAGCAGCAACTTCTTCTGACATTCTTTTAGCAAAGTCACCCTCAATAGATCAGATGACTGTGAAAATCAATGCATCATTGACTATTCTATAATCAGGGGAATCCTCTAACATGTTTGCTCCTTTTACCAACTGCGGGTATACAAGATGTAGCCATGCATTTGGATCATTCAGACTTCCCCTCTTGGTGAGGTCAGGATAATCTGCCCATGTAGCTAGTAGGTACATTATGTAAGTGCTCATGTAGAACTTTGGGTTATGCTTCACTGTTTTCAACTGCTCATCCAGGTTGTCACTAATAATAGTGCCCCAGTCAAATCTTGCCTTTCATTCCCTTATCCTCTCTATCAGTAGGATCATCCAGTGCTCAAGTTGGGTGGACTATGGTAACCCATACACCCTACTTATCATTGTTATAGCTGCCTGGATATCATCTCTCATATAACCTCTTCAGAGGTCTATCTTGTCCAGTTTGTTCTTGGGAAGTGGTTGCTTCAGGTATTCCTTATTCATCATCTCGTTTACTGTTTTCTCCCTATTACCAAACCATTTGTTTCCCTTTTCAATATAAAAGTCATAGAATTTTTCTATGCCTTTGTGAATGTGAAAGACATCCTAGATGAAATCCGGCCTAATATCTAGTACCACTTGATCTTCGGAGTTTATTACCACCCTCTTATCTGAATCATAGTGATGAGATAGGGTCATGATCAGTTCTGAAGATGAAATAGCCACTGGGTGTGTGGCTGCATTCACAAGCCCATATAGGACTAATGAGGTGCAATCCTCAGATCTGTTAGCTGGCTGGGAGCACTGAGTCAGGAATTCATTCTAATATACATTCCCAATGTTGGTGTCAGTTATCTCACTGTGTTTGTTCCCCACCTTGGAGCTAGTGGGAGTCCCCTTGTATTGATACTTCATAGGGGACATTATCTTGGGTTCAGTCATTCCTACAAGAAAAGACAAATATTAGTAGCTTATTTTGAACAAGAAAAGCAATTTAAACTATGAAAGCAAGTAAAGAGAGCTGAAAAATAGCTAAGTGTAAGTTTTCACACTTTTGGACCTTTCAGGGTTTTAGACACCGACAACTATTTCAGAGACCGAAAAGCCTGAAAGTGTGAACAAGCGAAATGGCAGGGCCAAGTCCCTCGAGGGTTTTAGAGTTTTAGAAACTGAACTGGGATAGGTTTTGTCAAGGATGTTGAATCATCCGATCATGGTGAGGAGCTCAGATAGACCGATCAGAGGTTTCACTTTTGGTTTTTTGGACCTTTTGTATGTCTGAAAGACTAAAACGTCTGAACCGACACTTGGAAAGAATGAAGACCCAGTCTTCGGCCCTTCAGAGGTTGAAAACTTATGGCAAGTGCCATGACTAATAAAAATACAAAACCCTAAACCTAGACCCGACGACACCAAAAAACCCTAGGGCCGACAGGAAAGGACGTCCCTGTCGATGCACGAAGATAGAAGCCCAAACAAAGGTGACAAAATAAAGTGCCCTAGGCTAGATAGGCACTAGGGGCACCGAAAAGACCCTAAACCTAGAGAACACCTAAAAGCACCAAGCGAGGAGGAAGGAAGAGATCCTACCTCAAATGATCAAGCAAAGGGAGGGAAACTAGGTGGCTTGGAAGAGGAGGCGGTTGATGAGGAGGCACAGACTGAATGCAAGCGAGAGCACAAACACAAAAAAATGTAGAGTGAAATGAAAAATAGAGGCTACCACTTTTATAACCCGTGGGCTGACATTAGCGGGTTCAGGGTTTCGGACACTGAATTTCTAAAGACCTGAAGGACGACCGAGAACCTTTCAACCTTTCGGCCATTTCAGACTCTAAAATCACTGAAAGGTCGGGTCTTTTGCCTTTCAGCCATTTTGGTACCTCCGAAAGGCCGAAAGGGCCAAAAGAGTGGGTCTTTAGCCTTTCAGCCATTTCATTATTTCAAAGGACCTAAGTCCTTCGAAAGGTCAAAAGGCTGAAAAAGGGTTCTTCCTTTATCTTTTTTGGTTTTAGTAATCTTTTCCGGTGGCTGAATGGATATCTACGAGGGGCGGACACGATGAAAGGAAAAAAAACAAAAAAAAGGGGGGTCCCCATGGTCAGAGGACCTAAAAATGGGGTGTGTGTTTTGGACCCACAATAAATAGCCCTGAAAAAAGAAGAAATAACCAAGGCATTTCTTTATCATCAACACTCTTCAGGAAAGTAGCTTTGTAGTAGAACAGAACCAAGAGGCGGTGGAGTCGACGATTCTTCAATGACCTCCAATCTGAGGTTCTTCCCTTAGTTTTCATGTGTGTTTTCATGTGTGTTCATTTCTTGACCTTTGGTTGTGATAACCAAGGCACTTGCCAGTTATACCCGACTTTTTCCAAATAAACCAAGGCTTCCTGGAAAGAGCTTTGCTACCAGTCAGGCGTTCATAGCCCCGAAAAAGTTTTCCCTGAGTCCCAAATATAACCTTTCTCTACTGCCAGTAGGGCATTCATAGCCCTATTAGAGGTTTTCACAATCACCCAAGTCTATTATGCCTGCTAGGCCATAACCTTCTTTGTGAGAGCTCTGTCTTTTGGAAAATCAGTTTGTTCCTTTTGCTTTCTTGGAGATGTATCGAGCCTTGGACGCTTAGTGTGTTCCATGCATTCAGGTCCATAACCTCTTTTCTTTCTTTCTCTTTTTTTTTTTATGGTCTGAGCAATGATTAGGCGGTGTTGCCCAGATCCTTCACTCGTGACCTCTTTGGGGCACTTTTCTTGTGAGCGTTTCTTTCGCTTTCCCTTTTGGGCTCTTCTTTCTTTTGTTATTGCCTTCACATTCAGTTCAGACTTGGGTTCTGGGATCGGTGGGTACCTGAACCTATGCACTCAGGTTGGCTACAACTGACAAATGCCTTAGAAACCAATGCCCTCTGGTGTTTGTACCTTAATGTGTCTTGTGATTAGGATGACCAAACTTTGAACTTCTTGTCTGTCAATGATAATTATCACTACTTTGTCTTTTGGGAAGGTTTTCTTACGCTGCATGCATCCTTGGAGAAATTTGACTAAGAAATACCTATGCTCCTCTTGTGAGACACCCTGGATTGGATCCAAAACACATTGACCTGAAACAACAGACAAGCCCTGACAAAGGACAAACACAAGCAGAAGAAAGGACTGACAACGAGGACAACAAAGAAAAGGAAAAAAAAATGCAAAAGTGACTATGGTACAAGGGACAAAAAATAGTCCCGCTTAGGATCCAAAGTAATGTTTGAGGAATTGCCCATTGACTAGAAATGGGGTCAACTCTCCATCCAATGTGCTGATCCTAAAAGTGTTCTCCCCCAGGATCTCTGATATTTGGTAAGGGCTTGTCCATAGTCTTTGGAACTTGGTGTGACTACCTGGCTTTTCTTTCGCCTTGTCCCACATCAGGACAAGGTCAGAGATCCTGAAGGATTTGATGGTAGCTCTCTTGTCGAACCACCTTTTGACTACAGCCTGATGCTTTGATACATGTTCCAGGGCCAAAGTTCATTTCTCCTCTAGCTTTAGGAGATTCATGAGTTTGACTTGTACACGATCTTCCTCCCCAATGTATTGGTCCATGAATCTTAGAATTGGGATCTTCAGGTTCATAGGAAAGACCGGTTGCAAGCTGTAGACTAGTTGGTATGGGGATGTCCCCAGGGCATTCTTGTTCCTTACGTAATTAGTTCATAAAGCATATTATAGCTAAGTGTGCCAGTCCCTAGGGTTGTCATCCAGGAGGTGTTTGATCACTGTTGTCTGATTTTTGTTTGTAGACTCTACTACGCCATTGCCTTGCGGATAGTAATTTGAAGAGAATTTGAGGATTACCTGATTTTTGAAGGCCCATTGTGTGAGTGAGGCCAAAGAGAAAGAGGGGGCATTGTCACATACCAGATAGAATGGCATCCCAAACCTAGTTATGATGCGTTCCTCCATGAATTTGGTCATGACCTCAGTGGTACAATTCTTCAAGGCTTGCACCTCCGTCCAGTGCGTGCAATAGTCAGTAGCTATTAAGATAAACTTATGTCCTACAGATGAAGGGGGGTTAATCACTCCAACAAAATCTAAGCCCCATTGGGAAAACGGGCGTACCTCATAGACTGGTTGTAAAGGCATTGTTGGATTTCTCTCTCAGGTTGTGCTAGTTTGGCAAGTGTGGCAGGATCTCATGTGTTCACTGGTATCTTTATATATCATCAGCCAAAAATACCCTGCCCTTAGGATTTGGTGAGCTGTGGCCTCTGTCGATCCATGTCCCATTCCGTATTTGTCATGAAAGTCCACTAGTATTTTCTTTTCCTCTGTTCTATCCAAGAACCTTAAATACAAGCCCTCGTAATTGCTTTTGTAGAGTTGTCCACTCTTGAGCATGTAAGAGCTGCTTTTGATCTTCAAGGCTCTTCTCTAGGAACTGTTCATTTCCTCAGGGCAGATATTTTGCAATAGATAGTACACTATGTCTTGGTACCATACATCGGTGATCACGCCTTGGTCCATGTACATTTGGTAGAGTAGAACTTCTTCAAACTTAGAGATCAACTTAGTCAGGCCCTGGCCTCTTACCAATTTCATCAGTTGGATCTCTAGGTCAAACTCTTGGATAATTTTCATTCATTTTCCTCTTCGCTCTCCCAGCTCATTCTACATCAGGGGGGATTTAACTGTTGCATCTGGGACTATCCCAATGACTTTACTCCTTAAAATGTAATGTCTAAATTTATTCACCACCTTGACAAGAGAAAATGACTGCTTATCTAGGTTTGGGTATCTGAGCTCAGCATCTTTGAAAGGACAACTCATAAAGGCGATAGGCCTTTCATCTTCACTATTCTTCTTCTGTGTGAGAATGCCTGCGCATGAGTTTTTTGACGTGAAGGAGTAGACCTTGAAAGGGATGGTGTAGTCAGGACTAGCTAGGACTGGTGCCATGGCAATGCCATTCTTAATCTCTTTGAAAGACTTATTGGCTAGGAGAGCCCATTCAATCTTGGCATCTTTCTTGAGAATGTTGTTCAATGGTTTCACTATTTCCACGTAGCCACTAATGAATTTCCTGACGAAGTTGATCTTTCCAAAGAAAGATTTTAGTTCCTTGTGACTATGAGGTGGTGTCAATTTCAGGATCAACTCCACCCTTTCAGGGTCAATATATATCCCCTTTTCGGAGATGATATGCCCTAAGAGCTTTCCTTCAGTTACCCAAAACATGCATTTCTTGGGGTTGAGGGAGATCCCAAATTCTCTACACCTCTAAAGGCATTTTCTGAGGTCGCTTATGTGGTCAACTCTTAATTTTGAGTAGATTGTGAGATCATCCATGTAGATGATGATGCACCTTCCAACTAATCCTTTGAAGGCTATGTCCATTGCTCTTTGAAAGGTGGCTCCAACATTAATTAGTCCAAAAGGCATCTGTCGGTAGGCGAAAGTCCCCCACTTAGTGGTGAATGTCATTTTCAGCCTGTCTTGTTCCTGTACCATCACCTGATTATACCCCAAGTAGCCATCCAGGAATGACATCATTTGAGATCCATTAACCTTTTGCAGCACTTCATCTAGGGATGGGAGTGGATAATTATCCTTTTGAGAGGACTTGTTGAGGTTTTGGAAGTCTACGCACAGCCTGATTTCTCCAGTCTTCTTCCTTACAGGTACTAGGTTTGCAACCCATGTAGAGTGTCAAATTGGGATGATGATCCTAGCGTCGAGCAACTTTTGGACTTCCTTTTGGATCAAGGGCTCCATAGTGGGATTCATGGGTCTCTGTCATTTCCTAAAGGGCTTAGAATCTGGTTGCAAAGGGATGTTGTGTACTATGACTGAGGTGTCATATGTCTTTAATTATTCATAACTCCATGCTATGAAATCTCGATATTAAGTGAGAAGCTGGACCATTTTTTCCTTTTCTTCTTTGGTCCCCACATTTCCGATGTGGACTTCTCTTGGTTCCTTTTCCATGCCCAGGTTGTGAGTGTCACATTCCTTACCATTAGGTGTTACGTCGGGGCGTCTTCTCACAGCAGTCTTATCACTGTCAAAGATCCTTTCTAGTTCTACCATTCCCTTGGGTATGGCATTGGTTTTTAAGTTTATGATGTCGTGATTGTTAGGCTCTTCAGGTTCAACAGTCTCTTTGCCATTATCCTCCTCATCTATGATCTTCTTCTCGAACATGCCAGTGCACATGATGAATTCTAGGATATGTTGGTCATCTTTAAAGACTTGAAACTTAGTAACATTATCTGGAATGGCCGGGGCTGCAACAAGTTCAACCGAGAATTTATTTAGTTTTGATTTCTCCATTGGATGTAATGAGATGGCTGAAATAGCCAATGCGTCAGCAACAATTCTCTTTCTTCTTGGGATGGTTTTGATGTTGAAAGCATCAAAGTCGTTGATTAAATCCCATGTCCTATTTTGGTAGGCTGAGATCCTCTTATCATTGCAAGTGTACTGACTAGGGATCTGGTTGACAACCAATTGTGAGTCTCCTTCCACCGTTAAGATTTTGACTCCCTTCTCATGAGCTAGGAGGAGTCCATGAACCAACACTTCATATTCTACAACATTGTTAGTGCAAAGAAACTGTAACCTATAAGCAGCATAGAAAGACTTACCCCTTAGATTTATTAATTTGATTCCTACACCTACTCCTTGTTTACACTTAGAACCATCGAAGCATAGTTTCCATACCTGAGGTGGTTTAGTAGGTCTGGGTTTGGTCAAGCTTTTCTTAGAAAAATCTTTGGTCCTTGGTTTTTACCCCCTTTCACCATCACTGTCAGAATAAGTTGATTCTCCTATATTTTGAGTATGCCCAGGTTTGAGGAGTTTGTTGTATTTATCTTCCAATATTCCCTTGTGAGGGGGACATGCTCCATCATCCAAAGTACTCCAATCACTAAGAACATTCGGGGTAGGGCTTCTATCTTTTGGATCTGAACCCATGTCCTGATCTTGAGGTGGACTGTTTGCAAGGACTAGGTTGTCCATACTTGGTGAGATGTTGCTCCCATCTTCTATCCTGAGTACCTCTCCTTTTATCATCCATGATTCTGGTGGCTTATTTGGTCTGGTAATTTGAGCCAACACTTGTGACAGTGCTTCTTGAGAACTAGGGCATGTGAACTCAGAATGACTAGCCTGATGTAATCAACAGTATCTAGGTAGCAATAAGATGTTGGGATCTATGTCTCGACCTAGGTGTTGTAGGCTAGTTTTTGTGCTATTAATGAAACTCTAGAAGATTTCCTCAGCAATCTTCAGCTCTAGGAGACTTTGGACGGGACTATGGTCTGACTCTTCACCTTCTTAGATTTGAAACATGAAAAAGTCGTCCAATCGATAAGTGCCCAAATTGGTTTCAGTGAACAAGACCTCATTCAGGGCATTGTATTCGATGATAATCCTTTTCAGCTTTGGCTCTACATCTATCTTGATTTGGTTGTTCAAACCTCTCCACGGTAGCCAAAGCTGGGTGAAATCTATAGAGAGCCATCCTCTTAAGCATCTAGTCCATTCTTGGCTTAGTAACATCCCATAAGTTTCGGGGATGTCCACTATGTGTATATCAATGCATTCTTGTATCTGAGGATCTACGACTAGTTGAATGTGTATGTCCTTGAGCACACCAATTACTCTGACCTCAATTTTGTCCAATTGTATGACCACCTAGTTTGTTACTTGGGGCACCATCTTGAACTTTTGGCAAATTGATAGGGACATAACGTTGCATGAAGCTCCTGAATCGATTAGGCAGTTATGTAGGTTCTTCCTAAACATTCACAAGCTGAGTAAGAATGGCAGGACCTCTGTCCTATCCATGAATAGTATTGGGAATGCCTCAGATGCATTAACATTGGACATGGGTGCCCTGGTGCTGTTGGTCGACAGGCTAGGTCTTGAATGATCCAAGGATCTTAAAAGGGCTTCCTTTTGAGATGGGAAACCTTGTAATAATTCGAACATAGAGATGTTCACCTTAGTTTTCTTGAGTTCATCTACTGCACTATACTTGTCATTTGACTAGGTTGTTCCTCGGTAGCCAGCATATGTACCTATCGTAGGAGGTATGGCGTTCGGGCCCTTTGGAGGTATGGGATTGTTACTAGCCCAAGGATCTGGTGGAGTCAGTTGCTTTCTTAGAGGTATGCCATCGGTGAGGGGTTCCTTTCTACTCTGAAGGTTATGTGGGTTTCTCTGATCATTTTGGAAGGCATGAACCTCAAAATATTCAGGTTTATTTTCTCTCTAAAAAGGGAACACAAATTCATCTTCTCCTATGTAAACTTCTGAGCTTCCCTCCTTTCCTGACTCATAAGAGTTGAACACCATAGCATTGAATTATGCCGTGGGCCCCTCTTGATTCTGGGTGTAGTGGTCTTGGGATTTTTTAACATATCCATTATTGTCCTAATGCCTACTTGGAGCCCTGACAAAATTGGCTTCTGAAGTTTCATAAGTATTGGCATTATCTACTGGGATGCTTCCATTATTTGGTCTTGTGTTCCATGGTCGATTTGGCCTTTCCTTCCCAAATGGTTTCTTCTGCGCATTGTTGTTGCTATATGCATTGAAACCCCGGTTTGGATTCTGAGAGTATGTATTTGGGCTAGTAGATGCTCATTGGTATCCACCTTGATTTTGGGGCGGGTTTAGCTTCATTCTGGTAACTTCGCTAGTGAGCTAGGATAAAGTCTTCTTTATGGCATCTAACTTAGAAGCCATGAGGGAATTAGGCTCATTGTGGGGTACAACCCTCTGTTCTATGAATGTCATTTTATGAGCTTTGTAGCCTGGATAAGTAATAGATGGAGGCACGGTTGTACATGGTTGTGCCGGTATAGGAGTTTGCATGGGAAAGTGGTTGGCCAAGGCTTGATTGTTTGTTGCAAATGGGTGTGGGACAGCAAGACTACTTGGGATGGGTGCAGCCACATAGCTTCCTTCTTGTGGGTCCATTTGCTGAGTGAAAGTGATGGCTTCATTATACACCTTTTCAATTGTATCCCTCTCTGTCGGGGGAAGCCTTCTTAGAAAGATTGAGGTGAATGGCTCTAGAGCCTTTATGTAAACTTGTATGATAGCCTCATCTGGTATAGTGTAAGGAGCTTCCAACTTTTGATGCATTTTGTGAAAGCGATGATTAAACATAGCAATGGGCTCCTTAGGATCCTTCCTCATGGTTATGAACTGGTGATGTGTCGCTACAAGATCGACATACAATTTGAACTGATTGAGGAATTTGGTTTCAAAGTCATTCCATGCTGAGATAGACCCTCGTGGTAAATTAAGGTTCCAGTTGTATGCAAATTCTCCCAAGGTATATGGGAAAAGACGACAGACAACATCTTGGTGGGAAATCTCTTTGCGGTTGCAAATTTCCTTGAAGGCACGAATATGTTCTTCCGCTGTCCTGGATTCGCCATATATGAATCATGTACAAAATTTCTCTGGATTCTTGGGTAACTCATGGAGTTGCCCAACAAATTTCAAAGGTGAGCTTGTTGCATTAGCAAAAAAGGCCATTGGACGAGGTTGCTGCAAATGTTGATTTGGTAAGTTTAGATTTTGACTGATGGCTGCAACAATGATTGGGGCAGTGATGTGTGATTGCTTTCGTAGAGGACCCTGAGTTTTGGAAAGGTGATGGGAAGATTTATCTTTTGTTTTACCCTTGTCCCTGCGAGCCCTTCGGTGGTGAGTGAGTTTGAGAAACTTGCCTCTTTTTGAAGATGATCTAAGCACATGCTCAAACCTCTCTAGCGAGAAAGATCCAATATTATCCAGCTCTTGAGTCTTGATGCCCTCCTTCTAGCGCCACTTTTGTTGACCATTGTTTTAACACAAGCCAACTTGCTAGGATCTCGAGATTTGATTTCCTCTCTTTAAAGAATAACAGAGTTATTCCCAAGGTTCTCCGAGGTTAGGTCACAACCTGCTTGGTTACTCAGTTGAAGATAAATGTGATTGTTCACAAGGAGGCCTTTGCTGGTATGTTCAACACAGTAAACTGCAAAATATTGTTAGTTCTCTTTTTTATATTTTTCCATTTTAACAAGTATGGGTGTTGTAAATAAAATGCAATTTTGTATTTTCAAGATGGTAATTTTCAGAATTAATGACAGCATTTTAAAGAGGGAAGGGTAACGAGAAATAAAGTAAATTGTGAGAAAAGTGAAATCCTAAGGACATAAACCATTGTAAACCCTTTCTTGTGAATTAAATGCTAGAGAGATTTGGAACAACCCACGAAGCATAAATCAGACCAAGTCACAATTCAGTACTCCACGGATGCAAGCGTTTGGAGAGAAGACGTATTCACTCGTGCAAGATTTTCAAAATCTATCAAATCTTGAATCCACCAAGATGTGCACACCCACGAGACAGATTTATCATTAAGCCCAAAGATGATCTCCTCCACACATTCATCACAACAAGGTAAGTACACAGCAGCAAACTCCAACTAAAAGTAGCACGAATTTGAAACACAATAACACAAAGGGCTCTCTAAAAATAAAGAATAATGCAAGCATACATTCAATAAATTTGCATAGATAGCAGTAATTCACACACCATGAATGAAACACCCAATGTAGATCTTTATTTTATTAAAAAGTCGGCCCTTTACATTGCTTTTTTATTACAATATATAGAGTTTTGATCTACAACTCTAATTTTTGGAGTTAGGGCATCAAAGAGTCTAAACTAAAGAAATAGAACTAAACTAGAACTTTGCTGAAGGTAAACTACTTGCTAACTAATACTATGTAACTTGCATAGATTCTTAAACCCATTTACAATCCATTTGCTCATGCAAAGAGGGAAAAATCTGCCAGAGAAGAGAAAGAGAAAGAAGGTGAATTCCTTCTGTGAACTGGGAGTCTTCTTCTTGATTCTTGTGGTCCTTCTTGGATTCTTCACCAGGGCTGTTTCTGATGGTGGGAACTAATAGGAGACCCTTAGTTTCTCTAAAACAAACTCAAGTTGTCCATTGATCTGATCTGGAGTCAAACTAGTGTTGAAAAAAGTGACCTCACTGGAAACACCCAATTTTTTTGGACCCCCGAAACTTTAATGTCTTCAAAATTTCCCAGGTGCTCTTTAAAATCTTCAAACTTGGAGGTCCAAAAGTTTGGACTTGTCATGGGCTGAAAGGCCGAAAAAATTTGAGGAGGCCGAAAGGCCGAAATCTTCACAGGCCGAAAGGCTTAAAAATACTCTTTGTTGTATGGGTCGAAAGGCCAAAAAATACTGCATTGGTGAAATTTGACCAAGTGTGAAAATATTGCCTGGTCTATCTAGTATTTGAACTTGTAATACCCATCCATGTTTTGCTTTTTAGTTTAGGATGTCGTACTTTTAGGCATTGTTTTCAATTGTTTGGCCGAATTCTTTTAGGCTACATTTCATGTGGGCTTATATTGTTTCATTTGATGATGATACTTGTTTTATGATGTCATGATTTTACTTTATGCATAGATAGATGTGATGATGTTATCATGTTGATTATTATATGTCAATTTCAAATTATGATATACTTACCCCATACTTGCATATGTATGGTTGTCTTATATGTGAATGTACTTGTTGATGTGTTGTTGTGGTAGAGGATGGAGACGTAGTTACTTGCTTCGGCAAGATCCACATGTTCGACCGATCCCTATCATTGATTGAGATATTATATTATGTATGTACATGTGTGTTCTTTGATGACAGGATTGCAGGTATAGGGCATCGTCTTCCCTGAATTGGCAGGAGTGAGCGTGCCCATAAATATTCATCTCAATGGTAAAGAGGGGAGGTAACATACAGATCCAAAACCCTAACCTAAGCCTAATCGTCCTAATGTTGGATGAGTTTCAGTATGATTACCTTTTTCAGATTTGTCTAGGTTGACAGAATTTGAATACCCTCTCTCTTGTGTTTGCGTGTGTATTGCTTGATTATGTTTTCAGGTGATTTTCAAATTACTGAGTGATTTTTCATGTTTAGTGAATTAATGGATTATAGTTGAATAAATGATTTAATTATATCCTAAGTTTATTTTAAATAATTAATTAAATTGAAATATTTGGATATTATGATTTAATTAAATATTTAATTGAAAAACTATATTGT
>MU225099.1:3671922-3684694 GCA_018584345.1 Thuja plicata
GAGTTACATTGTAACTCCCATTTCTATGTATGCCACATTTCATAAAGTGTGTGCCACTTGTGTTATTTCCTCTTAGGGAGGAATCTAAGGGATACCTTGGTTTATCCCATTTAAATAATACAACCAAAGGATAATAAAATACATAAAAAATTATCCTCACAAGAGGACAAAATAGGTGTAGGGATTCCATAGGAATCTCCTACTTACATAAGTACAAGTAAAGATTAATTTCTAACACTACACCTATTCCAAAAGTGACAATGTGATTAATATGCTTGACATTAAAACTGAATCCATCAATGTGGTCACAATTAAAGGTGTCTCATTCCACTCAAATGCTATAACATAGAGCCAAGCGCAGGTTACAATCAAAGGACCTCCAAAACTAACATCAACATCCAAGGTTCCTATTGTAACTATTCCTAAACCAGCACCAAAACACATGGTCACTATCCCCAGAGAAAAATATGACTTGGTATACCAATTGCAATGAACCTCTGCCAAAATTTCTATTTTTGAATTGCTCAAGATATCCACGGTACATAGGGAAATCCTAGAACAAGCTCTACACGCTACTAATGTTCCAAAAGATATTGATATAGACAAGTTTCAAGCGATGGTCAATCACATCTCAGCGCCACACT
This sequence comes from Thuja plicata, assembly GCA_018584345.1. Taxonomy (NCBI): domain Eukaryota; kingdom Viridiplantae; phylum Streptophyta; class Pinopsida; order Cupressales; family Cupressaceae; genus Thuja; species Thuja plicata. Next base: position 3,672,567 of record MU225099.1, read on the forward strand.
ACCTCTCCTTTTCTGAAGAGGATGATAAGTCATTAACACATCCACACAATCAACCCCTCCATATTGAAGTCCTTATTCATAAATCCTGTGTTAGATGCGTGTTGATAGATGGAGGTGCAAGATTGAATATCTGTACACTGGATCTAATCAGAAGACTAGGTCTCTCAGAACAAAAAATTGACTCTAGAAACAAGATAACCATCAAATCTTATGATGAGGAAGAAAGATCCTCCAGAGGTCTTATTGTTCTACCTATTAGAGTCAGACCAATTGAGAGGAATGTCATATGTCAAGTTTTGGATTTACCATTGGCCTACAATATCTTACTAGGGAGACCATGGATTCATGAAATGCAAGCTGTATCAGCCACTTATCACCAATGCATAAAATTACCACATAATGGTGTGGAAGTGACGATTCCTGCAGATGCTAACTACACTTGCAACAATATCAAAGCAGGTATCATGATCCCACACAACAAAGAGGCTATAGATGCAGATGCTCCTGAAACTACCAAGGACATGGTTATGAAGAGTTTTAGCAAAACCTTGAAACTTGAAGAAACAGGTTTGGGAGAGTACAAGCTGGACCTAACTCCCTCACTGACAGAACTTATGGTGTCACCGAGATCCTATGGAAATCCTTCATCGACATTGACACCCATAACATCCAAAGAGCTAGAAGTACACAAAACAACTGTCATGGTAAAGGCATCCACATCTTCTTTAGATAATGTAGAAGAACAGGCAGTCCTAGACTGGCTTTACAAAAGAGAAATAGTGGAATCTAAGGTCAAGCATGTGAAGATATCCCCAGAACAGTATGGAAAGGGGTATGATTTCCTCACACAAATGGGATACAAAGGAAAGGGGCCTCTAAAGGACACCAGATGAGGGATCATTGAACCTATTCCCATGGAGTTCCATAATAGCATAGATAAAATAGGACTTGGTTTTAATACTCAATCCGACAAACCTACTTCAAAAGACAAGCTGACCTCTGATAAAGGGAGCGATGAAATAGATGAGATAATACTAGAACCATGGCCTTATGAAAGAGTATTACATGTTGGTACAGAGAATCCTGCATATCAAGGAAAATGCTATGTACCTAGCTTTGAGGTACCACAAGATCTCCACACCCCTTTTCTATCACAACCTCCCATTCAAGAGGTAGGAGACACCATAGCAACAATCACTCAAGAGATACCCTGGACACAAAATCTACATCCTAACTGGGGGAAATTGGTCACAATTTCACATGTCCTTGATCTACCCCACTTTGATCTACAAGCAGCTAATCGAGTACATCAAATAACCATTGCTAAATACTTAAATAGATCTAATGATGATGTCACAGACTCTCATGACTATGAATGGGATTAGCTATCTATTGCCTCTAAAGATATTGGAATAGATACAATTCACATGTTTGCATCTCCCTCAGCTCCTAGTAAACGATCTGACACCCCTCTCAATGATATTGATCCTCCTGAACTAGAAGAAGAGTTCCTTCCCTCAATCATTGATGGAGACACTGGTGAATACATAGGTCTAGAAGAGTTTAATAGGCCACAAGCAAGAAACCTCTATTTACAGAGAGATGATGATGATATTTCTACTAACGAGTCGCTAGAGTTCAATCCACATATGACTAACAATGACCCTTTTAATGATGATCTTACTCTTATTGATCTAAATATTGAATAAATTAACTTAACTGGTCATGTCATGTCGGTTAATGGTCTTGATGCTAACGCAATGTTGTCCTTCCTAGAAACTGACTCCCTAACATTGGTACATCCCGACCTAATTGATTGGACTGAAACAAATCCTACTCCTATCCTCAACTTTTCTAATGACCACTCCCTAGCATCTTATCTCCATGCTTGTGAACCTTACCCTTCTTCCACCAATGCAAGGAGCGAGAACATGTCACAGGAGGATATCAATTTTCTTAGTCAAAAAATAAAAAATAAAAAGAAGTGGACTGATGGTGAAAACCACTCTGTGGCAGTATCAGATCCCAAAATAGTAAAGAAAAAAGATGTATCCAATCATGAAAACCTTTCTGAGGCACCAAACGATGAGACTCTTGATATCCTCCTAGAACACTTTCAGGAAAGATCTTCAGTGTTGATTGAACCAACATATCTAGTAAACTTGGGCACTGTTGAAAATCCTCAATTAGTTCATCTAGCACAATCTTTATCAGAAGAAGAAAAGGTACAATTCACAAAGTTCTTGAAAGAGAAGAAGATTAACTTTGCATGGTCTTATACTGATATGCTAGGGCTAGATCCTAATCTCATCATGCACCACTTGTCTATAGCTCCCGGGATCAAGCCCATAAAACAAAAACTTAGAAAAATGCATCCTCATGTTGCATTATTGGTAAAAGCAGAGCTAGAAAAGTTGTTGAAAGCTATATTTATTCAAGTCATTGCCTATGTGGGGTGGATCTCCAATGTGGTCCCCATTTCTAAATTTGATAAATCTATCAGGATCTGTATGGACTTCAAAGACCTAAACAAATCATGTCCGAGGGATGACTTCCCTCTACCAAACATTGACATGATCATAGATCTTACAGCAGGCTTTCAGATGTATTCATTAATGGATGGATTCTCGAGCTGTAATCAAATCAAGATTGCCCCTAAGGATTAAGAGAAAAATACATTCACATGCACATGGGGCACCTTTTGCTGGAATGTCATGCCTTTCAGGTTAAAGAATGCTGGTGCAACATATCAAAGAGCCATGACAACAATATTCCATGACATGATGCACAAGAACATGGAGGACTATGTCGATGACACATTGGCTAAATCTAAGGAGAGAGGTACTCACATTGCTGACCTAAGAAAGATATTGGATCGAATGGAATAGTTCCAACTCTGCTCAACCCGAAGAAATGTGCCTTTGGGGTCCAATCAAGGAAGCTCCTAGGATTTATAGTATCCGCAAAGGGAATTGAGGTAGATCTGGCAAAGGTAAAGGCTATTCTAGAGATGGCTGCTCCATGTAACATCAGTAAAATGAGAACATTACAAGGGAGACTCCATTCTATTAGGAGATTCATGTCCCAACTTGTAGATAGGGCACAACCCTTTACTAAGCTACTACTTAAAGGGGTTACCTTCCAATGGGATGAACACTATGAAGAAAAATTTAGAGAATTGAAGGGGTACGTGGCTGCTCCACCTATTCTTATGGCACCTATTCATGGAAAACCCTTACTCCTATACATTTTAGCTACAGCTACATCTCTAGGAGTATTACTAGCACAAGAAGATGAAACAAAGAAAGAATGAGCTATCTACTACATTAGTAGAACACTAGTCAGTTATGAGCTCAATTATAGCATTATTGAAAAAGCATGCTTAGCAGTCGTCTTTGCATCACAAAAATTGAGACACTACATGCTCTCTCATACAGTAAAGCTCATTGCTAAGATAAATCCTCTCAAGTATCTTTTGAGCAGAACAACATTAACATGACGTTTGGAAAAATGGGTCCTGATTCTAAGTGAGTTTGACATTGAATATGTAGAATGGGGAGCTATCAAAGGACAGCTACTTGCAGATCAATTAGCTGATTCACCACTCCAGGATGATGAACCTTTACTAATTGAATTCCTTGATGAAACAATCATGCATCTCAATGAACATCCCTGGAAGATGTACTTTGATAGTTCATTCACTCAATGAGGGTCTGGAGCAGGGGTCCTCTTCATAAATCCATAAGGATACAAGATTCCCAAATCTTACAAATTAATGTTTCCATGTACCAACAATATCTCATAATATGAAGCATTGATCAATGACCTCAAGCTAGCTATGGAATGGAAGATCATAGAGTTACACGTATATGGTGACTCCCAACTAATTATCAATCAAGTCAATGGAGAGTATCAAACAAAAGATGAAAATTTGATGCCCTACAAGCAACTAGTTGATGATCTAAAGAAGTACTTTGTCTTCGTCACCTTCCAACAGATACCAAGATCAGAGAACAAAGTTGTGGATGCTATGGCTACCTTGGCATCCATGTTACAACTAGAGGAGCATCAATTTTTCTATGACTTCTTGGTGGAATAAATATCCTATCCTACCTTTGATACCCCTGAATATCAAGTAATATGCACCTTGAATACCCCAGATCAATCTCGGTACACCAATATCATTGCTTACCTTTTAGACCAAACCATTCCCGCCAATCTATCCAAAAATGAGAAAAGATCCCTGATTAGGATAGCATCATGTTACGTCCTCATAACTAACAACTTATATCGATGCGATCTTGATGGTACACTTCTTCAGTGTTTATAACTCAAAGTGTCCGATCTAGCATTAAAAGATGTCCACGAAGGTGTATGTGGATCACACTCAAATGACTTTTCATTAGCCAAGAAACTCCTCAGAGTAGGCTATTATTGGCCTACCATGGATAGAGATGCTATTCAATTTTCAAAATCATTTCTTAAATGCCAGACACATGGAAACCTTATCCATGCTCCTGCCAGAGAACTTATACCTTTCATAACACATTGGCCGTTTCAGTAATGGGCCTTTGACTTGGTTGGACAAATATATCTCAACTCTTCAAATAGACACAATTTTATCATTACGGCCACTGAATATTTTACAAAGTGGGTCGAAGCTATGCTGCCGATCAAAGCCATTGGCAAATAGGTGGCTATGTTCATTCTGAACTACATTATTTGTAGATATGGGATACCCTCTTCAATCGTAACAAACAATGGGGGCTAATTTAAAAATCAAGACATTGATGACCTTTGTGAATAGTTTCATATTACTCAACACTGCTCCTCAATCTATTACCCTCAAGGTAATGGACAGGCTGAGGCATCAAATAAAAATATTCTCAAGATTCTACATAGAACTGTAAGTAAGTCTGGTAGAGATTGGCATCTACAACTGAATCCTGCACTATGGGCCTATAGAACAAGCATCAGAACACCAACTGGAGCCACGCCATTTTCTCTAGTCTATGGCACTGAGGTAGTACTACCTATTGAGGTTGAAATTCTATCTTTGCATATATCTTGACAAGGACTAGTCACTGACGAGTAGTACCGCATAGATAGGGTGAATTCTTTAGACCTACTAGATGAGCGTAGGCAACAAGCGTTTGATCATCTCAAAGTGTATCAAGCACGTATGTCCAAAGGTTACAAAAAAAAGGTCAAAACACGCAAATTTGAAGTAGGAGATCTCATCCTCAAGGAGAATCCTAAGAACCAACCTAACAGGGAACAGAAAGGAAAGTTTGAACCTAACTGGCTTGGGCCTTATGTTATCACTGCTACTTTTGGGACTGGAGCTTATCAGTTGGCTACACCTGAGGGAGACATTCTTCTAGATCCTATCAACACTCTACATTTGAGTGATTCCATGCTTGATGTTCGACTAGCAGAGCCTGTACAACAAATAGTTCTTGCAAAATACCAAAAACATTCAGAAAATTAATCCTGAAGAAATCCAAAAATAGTGGAAAAGATCCTACAAAAAGGGTATCCTTGGTGAAAACCTGGTAAATAGGCACCTTGATGCTACAAAAACATTCAAAAAAGCAAAAATAGCAAAAAAATTGAAAAAGAGAAAAGTGCCTTGATGACAACCTAGTAAAACGGGCATCTTGGTAGCAAAAAGAAAAAGAAAGAAAAAGGTCTTGCCAAGTGGTGAAAACCTAGAAATTAGGCATCACTTGTGTTTTGCGCTCCATCTATCAATGCACTACTGATACAAGGCCTTCATAATTTTTCCTGTGCTCATACGCTGACTTCATTCTTCCTAAATGACTATCTTGTCATCGCTTGGGATTTTTTTGTCTTTACATCTTAGGAATAAGTCATTCTGCACTGGGGGCATATTTGTTGGCATGGTAGGTTGCAGTTGCTAGGTTACTCTAGGATGGTTTTCCTCACATACACAATGTTTCTTGATACATGCACAACAATGTCACTTTTCAAAACAAGGGTGTCTTTTCAAAATGTCTGACATGAAATTTACATTAACGGAGTTCCTGCAAGGCTATATTGGATTGCAAACATGAACGGATTATCCTATCAATGCACAGGAATGGAAACACCATCTTGCTTATATTCCAATTTTTTGATTGATGAATCTTTACTGTATTTGACAGATGAATGAACAAGTACTACTCAAACACACAGTTTGATATTGGCTTGATTATGATTCTTTTATGTCCTGATGATTTTTTCAACTAGGGGCATCTAAGTAATTATAAATTTTATTGTATTGATTGACAATTGATAATTTATTATGTCTTCTTAGTTAATGACGTCTGTGCAAAGACAAAGAGTCACAAGGATAGGGGGAATAATGTTTTCTTGAATTTCTATATATGGTGATTGTTCCAATTGATCCTATAAATTTCACCTAACTTGGATGTTTATGGTAAGAGTTGCCACTATGGGTGGATAGCCACATATATCTCGATCTTCGTTATGTGTAAACTACAGTGAGGTTGCAAGAATTTCCTTGTCTATTTTCTAATCCAGATTCTCATTAAGGTATACGAATCATAATGTACCCAAGGATATGAATTTTCAAGGTCATTGCGGGTCCAATATCTTGCCTTAAACAAAATCTAGTATATTAAAAGGAAAGGTGACTATTTTTTTATCCTGGCTTCTATGCCTTGATGCCTAAGTCTATTTCTGACATTTTAATAAAAACATAGTATTCATACTTTCATAATATTAGTGGGTATTAGTGATGGTTGTACTATCAGGTGGTATCCATTCAGAAGAGTGCCTAGTGATGATAAAAATGTTGCAATATTTTCTAATCAGTGACAAGTCCTAAGAGTGTACATATAGTTGCATTTAGAGATTGCATGATGCATTTATAACAAGAATAACATCATAAGGAATTTTGTGCTCAAAAATGGTTTCTATCTTCTTCTAAAAGTCAAGTTAATTACATCATCCATATTACTGATATCAAATATCGTTGCACATCCATAGCATACATTTTGCATTCATTGAAAAGACGAAATAGGAAAATACAAAAATAAAGCATCCATGTATTGCATTTTTACTTTTTCATCCTAAAGTGCATCCATACATCTATTTGGCATAACCGAAAAATCAAAAGAAACATACGTTTGCATTTTCACATAAGTATCATGTAAAACATATTTATATCAGTAATAACTCAATCACATCCAATCATAAAATGATTTTGTCATCTAAAAACCAACTCATCAAGAGGCCAAGATATCATCACATGTGCAAAGATACATTTATCACATCTATGAAAGCAAAGGGAACTCATGAAACATGTCAGAACTAGGAAGCTGCATTAGATATATATATCATCGTAACATGGTACAGATCAAATATGGAACAATATGCATAAAGAGTGTCAAAGTATCAGTAAGCCAAAATGAATCAGATATACATGTATGAATGTCATATACAAAAGAGGGGATCTCAATAGGATCCAGATATACAAATATAATCTCAAGATATACAAGTCATAAAGATAGTACAAAAATCAACTCTATCTTGCCCCCTCTCCCTGGTCAGGAGGAGGAGGAGGAGGAGGTGGTACAAAAGGCACTGCTAGAGGAGGCATGGCCCCCTCTCACTGCTGAGTCACTCGTGAGAAGGAAGGTGCTCTCTGACCCTCTAGAAATGTTGTGTGATACATGGCATAATAGTATGTAGCCCTCTGTCCCTGATGGACCACTGTTTGAGCCTGTGCATCTCTCTTAGTTCTTAGCCGCTCAAGTTGTTTATCCCTACCCATCAATAAGGCATCAACAGTAGTAACTCTAGCCTCCAATTTTGTAATCTTGGCTCAAAGATGCTCCCTCTCCTGCTCACAATGGGATAGAGGATCTCTGTCTCTGCCTGCATCCTACTCTTGGGACCCCTCTCACCTCTATTGCTACTACTCTCCTATAAGAAATGGACCAGTATCACTCCAAGGGGACACAAATCTAAATCTCTAGCATCTGCCCTGGCCACTGCCACTAGCTCCACCTATATTGATAGCCCCACCACCACAACCCCTATTGTCTCCATCAGGACCATCATCGGGAGGATGATGCCTACCATCTCTACCACCATCCCTACCACCATCCCTACCACCATCACGGCCTCCATGTCTACCAAGAGCCCTATCTCTTTGTGCAACCCCCCTACCCCTGGCTGGTCAGTCATCAGGATCATAATCTAAGGGCTCCTCTATGCAAGGACTGATCTCCTCAGGAATAGTGAACCGAGGGAAGGGGTACTGAAGCCTCTCTCTTAGCTCTCACCCTCTCAATCTATCTATCCCTATCCACCAGTTTGGCATCAATAGTAGTAACTCTGGCCTCTAATGTTGTAAGCCTGGCTCAGAGTTGCTCCCTCTCCTACTCACACCAGGATAGAGGATCTCCGTCTCTGCCTGCATCCTGCTCCTGGGACCCCTTCCACCTCTATCATTGCTTCTCTCCTATAAGCAATGGACCAGTATCTCTCTAAGGGGCCACAAATCTGAATCTCTGGCATCTGCCCTACCCACTGCCATTGGCTCCACCTATATCAATAGCCTCACCACCACCACCCCTATCATCTCCATCAGGACCATCATCAGGAGGAGGACACATGCCATCTCTACCACCATCATGGCCTCCATGTCTACTGGGAGCCCAGTCTCTCTATGCACCTCCCCTACCCCTGGCTGGTCGATCATCAGGATCATAAACTAAGGGCTCCTCTATACGAGGAATAATCTCTTCTAGAACAGTGAACTGAGGAAAAGGGTACTGAAGTCTCTCAGTAGCATATCCTAGTCTACTGCTACCATATCCTAGATCTCCTAGTGTGTTGTCTCATATGTCAACTGTGCACCCCATAATGGTGTCTCATCTCTGGTCTGGGTGTATACAACAATATCCTCTATCCCTGCCTTGTCGCCGACCATACTGGCTCAGTACCCTGGTAATCATGAACTGCTCTATGACATATCTGGTCCTGCCAATAAGATATCATCTCTGGCACAAGTAAGGCACCTTCCAGGAATCTGAGGTCCACACCTCACAATCTAAATATGGCCACCAAATGACCTCTGTCATGTCATCAAACAAGTGACACCAATACTCGATCTTTGCCTAGATGGGGCTGCTGAAGAAGACCTGCATACATATAAACATAGGGCTCCTCTGGAGCCCTCTGTCTATCTACAATCGGCCATGTCATAGGTATGTGCTCCCAGGCCTAGATTTGAATAATAAGAATGCCTACAGTCATGCTCCGTGTATAGTGGTAAACTATCTCATGTAGCTCTTTGTACATGTGAGCTAAGATACAACTATCCCAAGCAAATCTCCGACAGTAGGTAACCATCTGATCTATCATACCCACCCAACCGACCATAAATCTATGCTGGCCCCTATCTGGCATGAGGATGTCGCCTACTAGACCTACTAAATAAATACATAAATGATTGTAATGATTGACCATATAGTCCCATGACAGATATCTCAATTCAATGGTATCATCCTAGAAAAATCTACGTGCAGCACCAATAGCCACGCTAGCTCTCGACTCAAAGAATACATCTTGTCTGATCATCAGCATGCGCAGTATCCTCCAGATGTCCTCTGGAGTCACGGTGATCTCTCCAGTAGGTAAATGAAATGTGTTGTGCTCTGAGTGCCATCTCTCGGCAAGAGTAGTCAACAACCCCCAGTTTACCCTGATCTCAGGTAAACCCATCAACGACTGCAATCCGCATCAGATCCTGATAGTCTACTCCTTATCTAAAAATAATCTAGACAATGCAAGCACATGCATAGGGTAAGTGCCGTGGAAAGTGACTACCTCAAACTGGGCCTGTTTTGGACAAAAATGACAATACGTCAGTATCCTATCTCCAAAGGGTCAGACTCCTAATCAACTAAGTAATTCTGAGTTCACAGCACGCCAACAAGTCACAAAGATTGAAATTCTAAGTCTCTTGACTAGATGTGATCCTGGAAATATAGGATGCAACTGAGTTCGCAGGATGTGATCCCCAAAACATGGGATGCAATCCTAAATGCGGGATGTGACCCTGAGCAAACAGATGTGACGCATTGATAGATTTTCACTAAAAACATGATAAAAACAATGAAACTAGATGCAATCCAGGAAATAACAGATGCGATGTAGGAATCTGGAAAAACCAGATGCGATCTGGGAAAACTGGGTGTGACACGAGATTCATAGGTTGCGATCTAGAATCCTGGATGCGATTCAAAATGGAAAGGGCTGTAAAAGCCACAAAATACATAAAATTGAAAATTGCAAAATTCACAGGGTAGTTTATCGAGCACTTATCGGTGGTGGGTAGTCAGCTGGAAGCTGATGTTGATGGCTCATCTCAAAATGGTGCTTCCTCACAGGGACTACCATCTTCTCTGTAGAGCTCTCTGAATTACTATGGCTGACAAGGAAAATGAATAGTGAAATTGTAATTTTGGAGGCTTATATGGGTCTTTTGAGACATTTAGGAGTTCTAAAACACCTCTCAAACAACTACAACTTTATTTATGTTCTCTTTCTGATCAATCAAGAACCAAATCGAAGGTGCCTAAGATGTTTTCAGCAGCACAGTACCATTTTTTTTTTAAATTACAGATTTTCTCCATTTGTTCCAAACATCGGTCAATACTGCACATTTTATCATACATCTTGGTCTAACATCATTTTATCAGTCTTATCCCTCATATTTTCACATAATTAACTTGGTAATCATGTATTTATTTTTAAACACTCCTTCTAATCCATTCTTTCTTGACCTAACCGCTTCCTGCAAGTGATACGTTCTTCAACTGAGGGATTTGATTCTTTTCCTTTGATTTCATTCCTGAGGGGGCATGATCACACTATCATCAATTAAATTTTTTCTCGAAACTGAATTAAAAATGTGACTTCGTTATCAACAAACTAGGGGTATAACAGTTTCCTTGAATAAAGTCAGAACTGTTGGATAGAAATCTTTGGTTCTCATAAGCTGGATATCTTGTGTTTCCTCATTTTAAAAAAAATATTTTTATTAAGCTCTTGGCAGCTTCATACTGGCTTTTTGGACAACAACCAAGTTCAGAATCAGAATTATCAATCTTTGGACAACAACCAAGTTCAGAATTGATACCTTTAAAATCTTTTATTGATTTTTGGATGACAACCAAGTTCAAAATCAATTCTATCAGTTTGGTTCAATCAAATATGAGACTGATCTCATCAACATTTCGTTCAACAACCAAGAACGGAATTCTCAATATTTCTAAAGTCAAAATAAAAAAACTTTCTTTGAATCAATGCGCTGCTCGTACATCAATTCAAAGAGGGGTAAATGTAACCACCTGAATTTGGTTTGTTCCAACTATGGATCCTATTTTCCCTAAGTGTGATCATACCCTTGATTATGTCCAAACCACCCTGTTACTGCTTGGCATAATTCTTCGAATCAATTTAATGACCTGGGTGATTTTTATCACTGAATTATATTAACTATTATAGCCATATGATTTAAATCAATTCAAAGCAATTAAATCAAATCAAAATCAAACATGGCTATGGTATTTAATTATAAAGGAATTAAATAAGTCCCTAAATCAATCACCTACTTGCAAAATAACCCATTCCCCTAGCCTATTTAATTTAATTAAAATGGCTATAGTCCCCTAATTATTAAAAAGCAATTAAATTGTTTAAATAATTAAATTCATATTTTTGAATGAATTAAATAAGTTTAATTCATTTAATTAATATTCCCTTAAACCCCAACCTAACCTATCTCAACCACTTCTACCCTGGGTTCTAACCCTTCTCAACCCATTCACCCTTACTAATCTAATCCTAATCCTAATTCTAACCCTAACCCACCTTCTAATGTTGTCACATTCCATTAAGGATTGGTTAACAACTCCACCCACTTGAGAAAGTCATGGAATCTCAAGATTCCTTTCTCAAAGTCCACCTTCTCAAGCCACCCTCTTACACCCTTCCCTTGCTTCTTTAAGGCTTTCATTAATACCTTATTAATGAAGATGCCTTAAGCCTATGTCTCCTCCATGCCTTATTAATGCTCAAGGCATTAA
>MU225099.1:3693998-3735625 GCA_018584345.1 Thuja plicata
TATATATATATATATATATATATATTTCTCAACATCAAGTTGACTCTCTTAATCATTATCACATTGTCGGCTCTCAATACAAAAATAAATAATGTAAAGAGAAAATACAAAGTCAGCGCTCTTACATAGCCAAAATATAGGTTATCCAAAATCATAATCCAACTTAGCTTTCCAGGAGTCCACAACATACTCCTTAAATCATCGCTACTATTCAACTGCTCTGTTACGATGTTTTGTTGATTACAATTATTCAATTGTGTATTTTCATTGATGTTTACCCAAGTATAGTGATGTTTGAACACATGTCTAATCCTATCCAAGCACAGTCAATGTTTTTCGAGCTCTCTCAGGCATTGAAGATTACCAAAGTGATTTTTTGTTCTAATTGAGTTCACTCGGGCATTACAGTGTTGGTCGGGCATTGAAGGATTTCAATGTTGACTGAGTAAAACAGTTAGTGTCAGTCAACTAATAGTGGTTTATATTTTATGGATAATTAGTTATATGGAGCCGACACACATGAGTTTTATTATTTATTTTGAAGGATATTAAGGCTGACTAAACAAGGCTTATCATATATATATAAGATCAAGTTTGGATTGAATAGAGATAGTGATGATGTGGAATTGCATGCAAAGTGTGATATGAAGAGTGAAGGAGAAATCAGATGGGATTCTGAATGAGGACAGAATACAGAGGGTTGAAATAGAATATCTGATTAGTAAGGATCAAGTATTTAATCCAGAATAGAGATCTGAATCAGCAAAGATAGTTTCTTATCAAAATAGGTCAATCCATTCTTACTTTCTAACAATTGTAGCAATGATCAAAATCTCTTAACAAAGTAGACTTAACAGTCTTTTGTAAATCCTCTCACAAGGTGACATTTCTACATTGAAGTGTTTAAAGACCTCTCACAAGGACACTCCTTACAAGGTGATTAAATCCTTTAATAGGGTCACACCTATCATTATTTTATTGTAACCTTTAACAAGGTTGGATCCTAACAGGGCTCACTTAAGAAGAGTGAAAAACAGTGACTAGTTGCTATTGGTGGATTTTCCCATATTGGGTTTCCATGTTAAATCTTGGTGTTATCTATGTACATTTCATTTGATTTATGGTTTATGTTTCTACAATTAATTACTAAAGATAATCATAGTTAATATCTTAAGATTTGCTATGTTAACCAAGTGACAGTGAAATATCTATGTTAATCGAGGAACAATGTTAAATTTGTTTAAGACATCTAAGAGACTTGGATTTGTCTTTTGTGGTAACTAATTCACCCCTCCCCTCTTATTTATTCAACTCATTTCCAACAATTGGTATCAGAGCACCAAGTTCTTATAAGGAAGGTTTAAAGGCCTAAGCTAAAGATCAGAGATGTCTTACAAAAGGGAGATCCCTAAGCTCAACAAGGACAACTTCATTGCATGGAAAGATTTGATGAGGGTACATCTATCTACTATTGGAGATCCTAGTTTTCAATTCCTAGATCACAAGTATGTGGAACCACCGAGACCTATGTTTGTGGATCAGATGGTGGAAATGAAGTATCATAACATGATGATGATTGATATAGCCTCTACACTTAGCTATTCCAAATTTGATTATTTCAAGGACTGTCCTATTGTCTTTGATATGTGGAACAAACTACATGATATCTATGGAGGAGATGAAAATTTAAAGAGAGCCAAATCAGAAAGTCTCAGAGGTCAGTTTGATATGATGAAAATGAAAGAAGGAGAAAACATTACAAAATATAGTGAAAGAATCAAGAAAAGTGTTAGTGCAATCAAAGCTACTTGTGGAACAATTGAAGACAAAATAGTAGTTGGCAAGGTATTAATAACTTTACTTCCTATCTATGCAATTAGAGTTCCATCTATTCAAGAGATGAGATGTAGTAATGACATAATTTTAGATGGATTGATTGGAATATTATCAGCTTTTGAGTTGGATAACTTTGATAATTATTCTCCTAAACCTAGCAATCTTGAGTTAGCATTCAAAGCTAAATTAAACCTTGGAAAGATGAAGGAAAAATATATTGACAGTGATAGTGATGATGATTCTGATGATGAGGATCTAGAAATCATTGAAGAATTACTTGCAAGGAGACCTGCAAAAGGAAAAGGACAATACAAAGGAAGAATACCATTGATTTTCTTTTCATGTGATGAGGTTGGTCACATTGCTGCTAAGTGTCTGAACAAGGAAGACAAAGGTGAGAAAAAGTTCAACAAGTATAAAGGCAAGAAAGATTACAAGAGCTACAAAAGCTATAAGGACAAAGGTAATAAATCTTGTTATATTTCTAAAGATTCTGATAGTGATGAAGATGAAGATGAAATGGTTTATGTTGCTATTAAGGATAAGTCAGATAGTGAAGACAATGAAAAGACTGCACTATACTCTCATATTAATAAGAATGACACCTAGATAATTGATAGTGGTTTCTCTCACCACATGAATGGTGATAAAACCAAATTTGAACATCTTGAACACTATGATGGTGGGAGTGTTAGTTTTGGGAATGATGAACCCTTCTATGTGAAAGGCAAAGGTTGTATTTCTCTTACTAAAGGAATCAAATGTGATAATGCTTATTGGGTTGAAGGACTAAGGTGTAATCTACTAAGTGTGGCATAGTTGAATAACATATGTTTCAAGGTAGAATTCATGAATGGTATGGCCAAGATCCTGGATGGTAGAGGAAACCTAGTTGGAACTGGCAGGCAAACAAAAGGTAATCTATTGTATCTTGATCTCAATGGAAGTTCATGTTTTATTGCACAAGTAGAAGAAATCTGGTTATGGCATAAAAGGTTGTGCCATGTGAACTTTGACAACCTGATCAACATAAGTAAGAACATAAGAGTAAGAGGTATTCCTGTTCTAAAGAAACCTGAACTAGCAATATGCAAACAATGTCAAATTAGGAAGATGGGAAAAAAAGCTTCAAGAGCAAGAACTACAATAAAAAAGGAGTCTTAGAATTGGTACATTCTGACTTATGTGGACCAATTGGAACAAAAAGTTACACAAGTGAGAAGTACTTCATTCTATTTTTTGATGATCATTATAGAATGATGACTGTTATGTTTCTCACAGAAAAATCAAAAGTTCAAATGGTACCTAGCCAAAGTTGAAAAAGAAATAAGAAAGAAACTTAAATGCTTAAGATCTGACAGAGGAGGAGAATTCATTTCTAATGAATTTAATGAGTTCTACAATGAAAGAGGAATCAAAAGACAAGTTTCTGCCCCAGGTACACCACAACAGAATGGTATTGCAGAAAGAAGGAACAAATCCATCATGGATTGTGCAAGAACCTTGATGGTTGAGAAGGATGTTGCTACCAAATACTGGAAGGAAGCCATTAGCATTGCAATTCACACCTTGAACCATGTTCAACTGTAGAAAGGTACTGTGAAGACACCTTTTGAATTATAGTATGGCTACAAACCTAATGTTTGTTATTTTAAATTATTTGGAAGTAAATGCTACATCTTGAAAGAAACAAGAAATGGAAAATTTGATGTAAAAGGTGATAAAGGTATATTCCTAGGCTACTCCAGCAAAATCAAAGCATATAAAAGTTTAAATCTTACTAATCAAAAGGTCATAGAAAGTGTGCATGTAAAGGTTGATGAGTTTGTAGAGAGAAATGAAGAACAGAGTAGTAAAGAGACTGAAGACTACAGAAACTTTGTGTATTATGAACCTGATACTATACCTAAGACATAGGAAATGGTGATTGGACAGCAAGCATGTCAACCACTGAATTCATCAGCACAAACCTTGTTGCAACCTATGCAACCAGTGATGCTAACTAAAGAAAACGAGTCACAAATAGAGGGAACCAAG
The DNA here is from genome assembly GCA_018584345.1 of Thuja plicata. Taxonomy (NCBI): domain Eukaryota; kingdom Viridiplantae; phylum Streptophyta; class Pinopsida; order Cupressales; family Cupressaceae; genus Thuja; species Thuja plicata. The sequence continues at coordinate 3,697,872 of MU225099.1, forward strand.
TCTCAGAATGAAGAAACTGAGTCGCAGACAGAGACACTTGAATCATAGACAGAGGTACCCAAGTCACAGACAGATACACCTGAGTCTTAGACAGTTGAACATGAGCATCAGATAGAAGAACATGACAGAATATTTGAGCATGGTGAAAATAGTGGAGCAAGCCCAGAATCAAGAAGGAAGGATCATGTACTTGCAAAATATGTTAGAAGGCATCATGCACCTGAAAAAATAATTGGAGATCAGACAGAAGGTGTAATGACAAGGAAAAAAATAAAAGGTACATGTTTACTTAGTGAAATTGAACCTAGAACTGCTAAAGATGCATTGAATGATGAGAACTAGATCGAGGCAATGAATGAATAAATTGAGTAGATAGAAAAGAAAAAAACCTAGACTCTTGTACCTAGATCAAAAGACAAGAATGTGATTGGTACAAAATGGGTTTTCAGAAACAAGATGAATGAGAAAGGTGAAGTTTCCAAAAACAAAGCCAGATTAGTATGTAAAGGATATGCTCAAGAAGAGGGTATTGACTATGGAGAAAATTTTTCTCCTATTGCAAGACTTGAAGGAGTCAGAACTCTTCTAGAATATGTTGCACATATAGGATTCAAGTTATATCAAATGGATGTAAAATCTGCATTCTTGAATGGAATTCTAGAAGAGGAAGTCTATATTGAACAACATGAAGGCTTTGTAGATCCTAACAAAAGGAATATGGTTTTCAAACTGCACAAATCATTGTATGGGCTGAAGTAAGCTCCGAGAGCCTGGTATGAAAGACTGCATGGTTACTTGATCAACATTGTATTTCAGAGAACTAATGACAACAATAGCTTATACATCAAAGAAGGACCTCAGAACAAGATACTATTGGAAGAAATATTTGTTGATGATATATTTTTTACTGGATATGATGACTTATGAAAAGCATTCTCAGAAGCTATGAGTAAGGAATTTGAGATGTCTATGTTTGGTAAAATCACATTCTTTGTTGGCTGACAAGTTTATCAGATGAAGGATGGTATCTACATTACTCTGTCTAAATACATAAAACAGATACTAAATAAATTTGGGATGGAAGATTCTAGACCAGTTGGAACACCTATGCCTACTGGACATAAGCTATCTAAGGATGATGATTCAAAGGAGGTAAAACAAACTACATACAGATCCATGATTTGAAAACTTTAATATGTTGTTCACACTAGACCCGATATTGTATTAGCAGTCGGTATTTTTAAAAGGTTTTCAACTAATCCTCAAGAGAATTAATTGATGTCCATCAAAAGGATTCTAAGATATCTTAAGCGTACTGAAGACTATGGATTATGGTATAAGAAAGGAGGAAAATTTGACTTGAATACTTTTACTGATGTTGATTGGGAAGGAAGTGTTGATGATAGAAATAGCACAAGTGGTGGAGCACTACTTCTTGGAAAGAGGTTAGTCTCCTAGACAAGCAAGAAATAGAACTGCATTTCTCAATCTACAGCAGAAGCAGAATATGTTGTTGCAGCAGTAAATTGTTCAAACATCATATGGTTCAAACAGTTGTTGTCAGGTATGAAGGTGGAAATCAAAGAACCTATCATTATCTATTGTGACAACACTAGTGCTATTAACATTTCAAAGAACCTTGTGATGCATACTAAGACTAAATATATTGCAATAAAGTATCATTTCTTGAGGGAATTGGTTCAAAACAAGAAAGTAAGATTGGAATATGTGAATACTAAAGAAAAAATTGCAAACATATTCACAAAACCACTACCTAAGGATGCATTTTTGTATCTTAGAGGAAAGATAGGGGTGAGTCCCCTAACTAAGGCTCACTAAAACACAGTTTAGTGATCCATCAACCGAGCTATAGAACAAACTTAACATGTTGATGCAGATATTTAGATATTATTGCATATGAATCAATATAGATAGGTACATTACAATTACATTAGATATGTCACTTGGTGTCTTTGGAATTGGTTTTCAAAGAGGGAGAGATTATTATATGTCATATTGATGAGTGAAAGAGGGAGAGACTACTGATGGAGAGACTGATGACAGAGGCAGAACTTTATTAGAAACAAAGATTAATGTAAGAGGGAGTTTTTGGATGAGAATCAGAATGAAGCTAAAGAAATTAATAAAATTGGATGAGAATCAGAATAAAGCTAAGGACATTAATAAAATTTCATTCTTATATTTTCTACTCTATAATTATTTTTATTATGACATGTTGTGTTGCCATCAATGCCAAAGAGGGAGATTGGTGATGACAATTATTCAATTTTGTATTATCATTGATGTTTACACAAGTATAGTGATATTTACACAAATGTCTAATCCTATCCTAGCACAATCAGTATCTGTCAAGCTCTCTCAGGAATTGAAGATGACCAAAGTGATTTTTAGTTCTAACTGAGTTCACTCGGGCATTACAGTGTTGGTCGGGCATTGACGGATTTCAGTGTTGACTGAGTAAAATAGTTAGTGTCAGCCAACTAACTGTGGTTTATATTTTATGGATAATTATTTATATGTAGCCAACACACATGAATTTTATTATTTGTTTGGAAGGATGTTAAGGCCAACTTGACAAGGCTTATCATATATATATAAGGTCAAGTTTGGATTGAATAGAGATAGTGATGATGTGAAATTTCATGTTACGTATGATATGAAGAGTGAAGGCGAAATCATATGGGATTTTGATTGAGGAAAGAATATAGAGGAATGAAACAAAATATCTGATCAGTAAGGATCAAGTATTTACTCTAGAATAGAGATCTGAATCATCAAAGATAGTTGCTTATCAAAATAGGTCAATCCATTGTTACTTCTAACAATTGTAGCAGTTATCAAAATCTCTTAACAGAGTAGACTTAAAAGTATTTTGTAAATCCTCTCACAAGGTGACATTTATACATTGAAGTGTTTGAAGACCTCTCACAAGGCCACTCCTTATAGGGTGATTAAATCCTGTAACAGGGTCACACCTAACAATGTGTTATTGTAACCTTTAACAGGGTTGGATCCTAACAGGGCTCACTTCAGAAGAGTGAAAAATAGTGACTAGTTGCTATTGGTGGTTTTTCCCATATTGGGTTTCCACATTAAATCTTGGTGTTATCTGTGTATATTTCATTTTCTTTATGGTTTATGTTTCTGCAATTAATTACTAAAGATAATCATAGTTAATATCTTAAGATTTTCTATGTTAACCGAGTGACAGTTAAATATCTATGTTAACCAAGCAACGGTGTTAAATTTGTTTAATGCATATAAGGGACTTGGATTTTTTTGTGGTAACTGATTCACCCCTCCCCTGTCAGTTACTCAACTCATTTCCAGCAGTTTTGTTGTCTTTGCATGTCTTCAAATCTCTCTAATTCCCTGTAATCATCACCAAAACTAAATCGATCTTAGGTGGAGGTCATACATACTCCATAGTATCTTCCACTAAGATCTCAAGTCATAAATCATCATACTTGATCTTTGATACTCAAAAAAATACTGTCATACTCTGTATTTCTACTTCTATACGTAGTCATTTTGAAGAATGTATCTCCAAAAATGTACTTCGATCCAATTGATCAATATACCAGATATGTTGCCATAAATGACAACCCATAAGTGTCTCATATCATACAAAACTCATCACTTTCCAACACCTCTCAGTGTCCAGATCTGATAGTCATCCTTTAGAACTCTTCAGTGTATTCTTTCACAATTATTTCTTTTTGCTTTAAGTTCTATGATTTTTTGAATAACTCTAATTTATAATCCTCAAGGATGAATTTAGTTTTTATTCTTGCAATGAGTACCTTCCATCTAGTGATTTTAATTTCACCATGTTCCTCTCTATCTTATTGCAATTATTTCCACCATAAGGTAGCATGACCTTTCAACTTAGTTTGTGCTAACCTAACCCTCTGTGGATCTCTGATATCTTCTAGCTCAAAGTAATATTCTAGTTCTCTGATCGAATCTATCAAATCCTTAGGATGCAAAGAACCAGTGAAAGTAGAAACATCCATCCTATGAATTTTACTTGTTCCATAGCCCTTAACAATCTATCCGCTTCTACAGGGATCTCGGTGTCTATAGTCTCAAGATCTTCAGCAACTTACTCATATTATTCCTCCATCTCAGGATTCCTTCATAATCCATTCAACACATTTCTGATCTCACTCCTCATCTCATTTTGAAAGTCCTTCATCATTTGTTCTAGCTTTCTAGGGTTCATCCTTCTAGGAGGCATCTTTCCAATCCTTAGGTGCAACTATATCAACTTTAGAAATCTTATTAAAAGGTACCAATTGCCTCTCACTTGGTGATCTATCAAACACACATGAAACTGTCTCCAATAGTCCAAAATTCCTCAACCAGTAACAATCTCCTCAGTGATTCCCTTTCACAATTCCTCTTAAACTTATATAAGTCAGATCTACACTTTTCCACCTCACAATAAACACAACTAGGGATTCATAAGCTTAGGAACTTGATCTACAGGAACACATATCACTTTGATACCATCTAAAGCATTCATGGAAGGAGTTTCCTTAATGGATATGGTCTAACCATGCAGTGAGGGCTAAAATAGTGGAAACAATCAACATAAGATCATTGAGAACTCAACATTGAACAAACAACATACCTCACAGGCCTTCTTATTATCCTTAATCAAATATTTACATCATATATGCCCAAAAAAATTCCAACTTACATGCCGGCTTACAATTAGAAATCCATATCCATGTTGGATGCTAAGCTACTTCCAAGCTGATACACCTTAAATCTCTCAACTAAGGAACCAAGAATTCAAATATATACAAGATCGCAAGCCACAAGTCGGCCAAGGAGATCATGTTTTCCAAGAATGAATAAAATATTTTACAGCATATAGGTCAGGACCAAAATCCATAATAAATCCTCCATATATGAATTAAATTAAATGTGAATGTAGAAGGAGGTCAGCCACAAATGTAGGAACATCCACCAAGCTTCGTCGATCGAGGAATATTTTTGAAGATTAGAAAACCCAATCTAACCATTAGGACAGGAAGAACAGATAGGAACAGACCCAAACTTAATAAATATTCATCAAGAAAGAACATATCAGGATGTGAAGCCAAACACAGATTCATCATGAAGTCCAAAACACGTCATTTGGATTGCAAGGGATAAGGAACCAACTGGAAGGATTGTCGATCAAAACACTAAAATTGATCACAAGAACATAACTAAAAAGGAAATATTTTTGGGTGATGCAAGATTTCCAATGACCCAAGGATGCTCTTGCATAAAAATGGTATATAGGGAGGATGACTTATGTTCGATAAAGATATAAGTATGCGAACAATGAAAACTTGAAGGAAAAATATTTAGACATCTTTGTGATACTATATGAAATCGGTGATAGCAGATTATAATTATGTGTTGTAGTTGGTGAAAAATATTTTAGTGGTGGAATTGTTTCTCATTATTTCTTATTTTGGTAGTTAGCCAAGTTTCAATTGGTATATGTATTTAAGGCAGTTAGCTCAACCGACAGTGATCCTTACCTACAGTGAGTATATCGACAGTGAGCCTTTGTAAAATTCACTTTAGCTATTGTCACCTTAACTAGTGTTCTTATTCATGATAATTATTTTCTCTTTGGTTTTATCCATATTGGATTTTCCACATAAATCCAGTGTTCATTGTGTTTGGTGTTTCTTTTTGCTTTCAAGTTTGTATTTGTTATGATTATCTAAGTGAATTAAGTTTGTACCAAATTGTTTGAAGTAATGAAAAAAAATTATGATAACTGATTCACCCCCTGAGTTATCTAGGATTTTTCTACAATTGCTATCAAAGCATTGGTTCCTCAAAGTAGAGCTTAATTTCTTGAGGTAGATTTAATGGTGCACAAATTATCAATTCCTATGTTTGGTGGATCCAACTATAGTTTATGGAAAGTAAAGATGAGAGGTTACTTGAATTATCTAAGCTATACTACTTAGAAGTTGATGAGACAATAAAATGTTGCACCAAAAAATGGTCCTACTACTGTAGATGATATTTTGGTCCATGAAGAGAATGAAAGAGTGAGGTATTCTATCTTTAGTGCTTTATCAAAAATTGAGTTGAATTTTTTTATTTCATTGAAAACTACTTATGAAGTTCAAGAAAAGTTTAAAGAGATATATAAAGAAAATGATAGATTTAAATTGTCAAAGAATTTGATTGCTAAGCGTAGATATGAAAATTTGAGAATGGAAGAAGGTCAAGATATTGAAAGCTATTTTTAGATATTTGACAGTGTTGTGAATGAAGTCAAAAATCAAGGAGGCACTCTGATAGATGAAGATATTATGGAGAAGGTTTTGATTACCTAACAGATAGTTACAATGACAAGATATTTTTTATTGAAGAAGTCTATGCTCTGAAGAAATTTACCAGAGAACAACTATTTGGCACTTTTTCCTCTTTTAAGATGAGAAAATTTGGAAAAGAGAAGGAGAAATGTGAGACTTCCTTTAAAGCCACCAAAACAGAGGATGAGCTTGACAATGAAAGTTCTGATGAACTATAAGAAAATCTCACAAGGAAGCTGAAGAAAGGTACAGGAAAATATGAAGGTGTGTTATCTCTTAAATATTTTAGATGTGAAAATATTGTTCATAGCGTATGTGCACCAAGTTGTGGACCAAAAAGGGGGGTATAAGTGGACACATTTTTTTTGAAATTGGGTAAACCTGAACTTGGAATAGGCGTTTGAGGGTCATGCACTCAAAATATGAAGATGTGTAAAAAATAAAAATTGTAGTACTCTGAATCTAGTTTCTAAAATACTATTTTTTTTAAACCGATAAGATTAAGAGGGTCAAACCTTACGGGCACAAAAACATGTTCTTGATTTTTTTGGAAAAACATAACATAGTTGTTTCCATGTGCGGTACAAAAGATATAGTTGTATTTAGTATTTTTTAAATCCCTTTGGTAGGATGATAGGTAAGAGTGAGATCTAGAAGTTGTGTATTTTTTGTAATTTTATGATGAGTATTTTTTTCTGTGATTTTTTGAAGTGATCGCATCCTGAAAATTTGGTACATGTTCGTGCGATGGGCATAACTTGCATTAAAATAATTAAAAATGAATTTTTTTTGAAAAAAGTGTATAGAATCAAGTGTAGAACAATAATATGTAATTTATTTGTAATTTGATTAAGTATATCAAAATTTATTAAAAAAATGGTAGATATATGTCTGTGAGGACAATCACGACACTGGTAAAGAAATTTAAAGTTTACTATGCTAATGTTGTCCAAAACTAGAAAACATTATATGGTTAGAAAGCTAAGAAGACATATGAGATTATGGTGAAAATTATAGAGCTACACTATTGAAAAATTGTAAACTTAATGAAGATAAAGTCGATAATTCATCTTACAAGATGAAAAAAATGTCTAAAAGAACAAAAATGGAGGGAAAATGAGCCTCCAATCCTTTAGGTCCTTTTCCAAAGCTCTTCCCAAGCCATAACTTGATTGGGTTTCTAAATTTCAAATAACTTGATCAGGTTCTGAAAAGAAAAAAGTACTTCAAAACCTGATCGGGTTTTGAAGAAAAAAAAATTATGCATTTTATTCTCCATAACCCGATCAGGTTTTGAAGAAACTAAAATAGGCTTTGCTCTCGAAGCCATAACTTCCACATACGGAGTCCGATCGAGTCCGTTCAAAAAGCGTAGGAAATATCTTGAGATGATCTAACACATGATCAACCTACGATCATCTTTAGGCATCAAGATCTTCTCTACCATCCATTTGAATTAAGGTATAAAATAGGTATTCATTATTGCCCATACATGAAACGTATAGGAAAATCAGTATGCTCTCTCTCTCTCTCACTCTCTCATAGAGAGAGAGTTCTCTCTCTCTATGAGAGAGAGAGAGAGAGCATACTAATTTTCCTATATGTTGCATGTATGGGAAATAATGAGTACCTATTTTATACCTTACTTGATTCAAATGGATGGCAGAAAAAATGTTGATGACTAAAGATGATCATAGGTTAATCATGTGTTAGATCATCTCAAAATCTTTCCTATGCTTTTTGAACGAAGTCAATCGGACTCTGTATGTGGAATTTATGGCTTCCAGAGAAAATCCTATTTTAATTTCTTCATAACCCGATCGGGTTATGGAGAATAAATGCATAATTTTTACTTCTTCAAAACCTGATCGGGTTTTGAAGTACTTTTTGATTTTCAGAACCTGATCGGGTTATTTGAAATTTAGAAACCCGATCAGGTTCTAAGACTGTTTGATTTTTTTTATAATATTTTCTAGGCTTGGTTACCAAGCCTAGAACAATTTCAATTTTTAAATAACCCAATCGGGTTATCTAAAATTTGAATTTTTTTTAAAGATGTGTTCACTTTTTTGGTTCACAACTTGGTGCTGAGTTTTTTTATAATATTTTCTAGGCTTGGTTACCAAGCCTAGAACAATTTCAAATTTTCAATAACCCAATTGGGTTATCTGAAATTTGAATTGTTTTTAAAGATGTGTTCACTTTTTTGGTTCACAACTTGGTGCACATACCCCATTCAGTAACTAGGTGTCCCAAAAAGGAACAAAATAGAAGTTCAAAAGATTCAATAAGAAATCCTACCGTGTTAATGAAAATTCTATTATATCATATGATGAATCCGATCAAGAAGATTGCCTATTTTTGGTTGAGAAAGAAGAAACTAGATTTGATATTTCTAACATTTGGTCGGGGTCTATTGGTTTCACTCAGAATGCATTGTATGCTAGAAGGAATAAGGATAAACTTTTGATTGATAGAGGATGTTCAAATCATATGAATGGTGATAAAATTAAATTTGTAAAACTTTAAGATTATGATGGTGATCTGTTAGATTTGGTGATGATAAAAAAACACAAATTGTTGGAATTGGCTGTATTACTTTTGATGGAAAATATAACACTGACAATCTTTACTATGTGAAGGGTTTTCATCGCAATGTGTTGAGTGTTGGACATATGTGCGAGAATGGTTATTATGATATATTTCAGGAGGATGGATGTGAGATCCAAATGAAGTTTAGAATTGTTATTATTGCTAGAATAAGAACTGGAGGAAACATGTATCAACTAATAAGTGTGAAGAGATGTTTAGTATCACAGACCGATGAAAGTTGCATATGGTACCAAAGGATGTGTCACATTAACTTTGAAATTTTGGCAAGGATAAGTTCAAATAGTGTAGTTAGAGATTTTCTAGGACTAACCAAACTAGATAGTTGTACAGTATAAAAAGGGGATCATATAAAAGGGCTCTTTCCCCCAATTCATATGGTGCATGGGAATACAAAACCACCTCAAGACAAATATTATTGACACCACTTGGAAGATTCCAATGTAATATCTATGCTTGAATGATTTTTATTCCATTGTTGCTTAAAATTGAGAAGGAGGGGAATGATATTGATATGCAAATGACTAAATAATAATAGATTTTATCTAAACCAACTAAGAAAACTGATGTAAAAGGGAATTGATATGAATTTGAATGCACTTGGAAATAAAATAGGAGTTTTCAGACCCAAATTATTGACTGTCAAAATCTTAGAATGACCTATAACTAGAGATCTGGGACCTGAAGACTATAACGTGAGTCTTTGCCAAATTTGAGTTCAAAATTTAAGGGATAAGCTGAAACTCGTCTTGTACCTAGTGATTTTAGCTAAATTTTGTAGGGTCTCTCTGACTATGTTTGATCTTCCTGATTTCAATCTAGTGGCTATGTAACTTGTTCCTACACACATAAAAATGGGGAGTAAGTTTGGATAAATGGGTTTTCCTTAGTCAAACCCCTATATAGGATTCAAACTTGAAAATGAAAGTAAATTGCATAAAGAAAGACAAAATAGAAACCATATCTGAATTGTATATCACCTTATAATCCTATGATGGAATGCCTCGTTGGATGTGATCACAATTTTTTATGCAATAGATTGATCCAAAAGGAAATCATAAAATAAATGTCTTGAATGATGGATACTATAATTTTTCAACAATGCTTGATGAGGAAGAAGGAAAAATATTTTGAAGGATTGAAGACTTGGATGCTCAGTTGTAGTAGAGATCTTGAACTCCAAATTTTTTATTGATCATGAATGCTTGAAAACTTGATAATGAATGTTTGCACCTGAAAAAAGATACAAAAATGAGGAGAGATATGGGGTTTACATACTCAATCCATCATTTTTTGGGGGGGGAGGGCTAAAATTAAGTAGGCCAACCATAGGTCTAAATTCTCCACCAAAACCCTGGTGCAAACTCTCAGGCCAAATTTCTTGGGCACAAGTCGCCAATAGAATTCTATGCCTAGGAAAATGAGCCAAGATTTGAATGGGGTTCTAGGAGAATAGGTTAGATGCAGGATTTTTTAGCACAACTCAATCTAGGGTTGGAATAGGTCAAGAAGGCAAAAAATAGGGATATAGGGCAGAGGTGATGGCATAAATTATTTTATTGGAGGAAAATAGAGAAGCACACTTAGAAATAAGGGATAACCTTGATTTTTGAATAAATTGAATCAAAATAGGAATCATAATGTTAATTTGGAGGTCTCATAAGCGTTAGGAGCGTGTGAAATAAATGTGGGAACCCATTCATACTAAAATGGGGTTAAAATGAGCACCTAATTAGGGTTTCTTACATTTTAAGATGATATATTTAGCCCCCACTTTAGCCAGAGGATGAGTACACCTCATGCTCATGATAAAGAAGAAGTGTACCATCCTAAAAAGTTAGCACCCATTATTGGATGTATGTTAGGACCTACTAGACCCCATTTTAGTGATTTCAAGATCCAATAATTTTATTCTTGATTTCCCACATCTTTAATGTTCTTTCCCTGAGACTTTGTACACTAACCCTTCCAGGACTAGGATGACCTAATTCAACCTTGTCCTTGGGGGTTGATTTAAAGTGGGCTTTGGGCTCAATGCGGGGGTGTTTTATTTCCTGATCTCAGTGTGATCGTATTTTTGATTTTGAATCTCAAAATGAGTATAAAAGTGGGTCATCTCCTCTCATTTTTACATCTATAATCCATTATAATGCAATCTTTGTACAAGCTATCAATTGATCAATCAATCAAACATTCAAGTTGTGCAATTGAAGTGGCGGATTCAATATTTTAAGACAAACACCCCATTCAATATATCCAAGTCTCCAAGTCTTCCTTCATTCTATCAAATGAAATCTTCTCTCATTGATGCAAATTTGTCTCCCATGGTGGTCAAGTAGAGGGATTCTCAAGAAAGCAAGAAGATTCATTCCTCTCCTCCATTAAATTTTTCAAGCATACTCTCATTGAATATCTAGGATTTGGAAAGTGTAGATCTATTGTATTTGTGAAGAAATCCTTGATTCTACAACACATTCCAAGAATCCAAGAATCCTTGTGGAGTTGACTAATTTCTACATGCATCCACGAGAGTTTTCCATTCAAGGTAAATCTGACATTTATCTTGTTTACATTACTTTTATATTTCATTTAAATGATGATTTCTATATAGGGGTTTGTCAAAGGAAATCCCATTTACACAACCTTTTCCCCTTCTTCTTGTGTGTAAGAATAGGTTTTCAGATTTTCAGATCTAAAAGTTTAGAGTTATAGAACCAGTGATTGATCTGCTACAAATGTCACCAATGTTTCAGTCTTTCAAAAAGGTCAAATTTGTAGGACTTGGTCAACTTGATTCAACATTGTCCTAAGGATATGAAAATTTCACAATTGGGAGATAAAGTCATTAGGGTTTAGATCCAGAACAGTTCCTGATTGTGACATGTCTGCGAATCATATTTCTGGATTTGAAGTTTGTTCCTTATCTTCTAGCTTTCAAGTTGAGTTCATTCTTCTTCTTTTCATCTAGCATTTCCTTTCATACATCAGGTCTGATATAATATTCATTCTTTTTTTATTTCATTTATCATATTTTTCATTCCTTTCATATCCTTGCATATCATTTTACATATAAATTTCATCTTGATATAAAAGGAATCCATCCCCAAACTCCATCTTCAATCTAGATCCAGAAAATTAGCATCCCTTCATCCTATTTGGGCTTTGCTAATCTGGTTTGGGTTTTAGGGTGAAGCCTTTTGGGGGTGTTTCTAATGTAACATAGGATATCCCTCTCATTATATCCTCATTTTATTTGGTGAGACATCTAGTATACCACATATCCTAGAGGGTTCACCATTTCTTATGTTACAAGAAGAAAGAGAGAGAAAGATAAGAATAATGGGAAAACTATAAAGAGATAATATATCACTAAGTTTAAGGATAAAATCCACCAAACCAAGGTTCTTAACTTGTATGTCCATGTGCAAGGACACATAAAAAAAAACAAAATCCTAAAGCTTACTAAGATTCCAAGTCAGCTAGTTGAAGGGACCTCACTAAAGAAAATGTCTCAACCTCTAGCATCATGCTCAGAAAGCTATTGCAAATGCACAAGTGGTCACCTAAAATAGAAAGAGAGTACATCAATGATGATATAAGACTCCATGATCCAATCAAATAGAAAAGTGTTTTATACTATGGAACCATAGAGTAGAGAATAAGACCATCATGGATGATATAGGCTAGCCAGTTGTGTTGCTCTAGGTGATCCATGAGAGAGAGAGATAGATAGATAGATAAAAGAGAAAAGAGAGAGGTAAATGGTCTATAAAATTATGTTATGATAGTTCCACCCATAAAAGAGATTATAAAGAGGGATTTGATGGTCTAGCGCATGCTATTCAACCCATGAAAAATTATGCAAATGAGAGGTTGAATGGTCTAGAAAGTTGTGTTATGCTAGTCAACCAATGAAAAGGATAGGTCAAATGGTCTATAAAATTATGTTATACTATTCAACCAATTAAATAAATTTATGTAAAGGGGAGGTCAAATGGGATAGATTTGTGTTATGCTAGTTCAACCAATCCTAAGGATAGCCAAGGAAATCATTGTATCCAAGGAAATCTAACAAATATATATGGAGAGTGATCTGGCCCTAAAAAATTCTATTATGCTAGTGTATTCTACAGGAAATTCTTAAATTAAACAAAATATTTTCAATATGGAGGCCATATATGCCCCCCCTCAAGATGGAAATAGAGGACTATTTTGGCATCTTAAGGAAATAAGAAGCAAGGATAAAGAACTTTTAACACAAAGGAGGTATCCATAAGAAACACCCAGTCCAAGCCAAAGAGGTCACAACTAATGAACTATAACTGATTGAATGTTTGAAGATGATAAAGTTGATGATCACCGAGCTGGATAAATTAAATGCAAGACATTAAATTAGTTAATGTATTGTAATTTATTGATGTCAACTTGATATAATCTGATTGGTCATATACATAATGTCATATAATTCAAAAAACCAAAGAGATAAATCTTATGTTATCGGTAAAACATAAAAAGCCACTGTACACTGAGTGACAGTAAACACTGAAGGACAGGGCACACCAATGGATAGAGAACCTCGACGAGTCACAGTGTATACCGAGCACCGCAACAACCATCATAACTGAAGTTTTCACTGAGTAGAACTGAAATTGATGCTCGAGGACAACTCGAGTCAATGATTGAGCAAACTAAGAGTTGATGACCAAAATCAATTGGAGTTAGAAAATGACAAAAACACTTAGTTGGCAATAGCTATATTTAGAGTTAACTGATTGATTATTTTATTTTCATCGACCAGTTGAACTAAAGATAAGAAGAATATTTAAAGCTAGTTTTATTCACAATTGTCAAGGAGAAATCCACTTAATAAAACTAAAGCAAAGATTTAAAGATTAAATCAATGCATGGTGAGATTTGTGGATCAAGGAGAAATCTACATCAAGAAAAAGAAAGACAAGGAGTGAACGGTCAAATCATGTCTATATAAAAAGATAAGGAATTCATTATGAAGAGAGGAATGTTGAATATATTTTGGTGAAGTTAGAAGTCTTCATGCAGATATGATCATATAGGCTGAAGAATAGAGCCAAAGAAATTCTGCAGACACTGAGCAATAGAGGCAAGAGCATTCATTGAGCATAAAATAAGAAAGAAGGGGAGAAAAGGAATTGAAGAGAACATTGATTAGAGAGGTATTATGGACTAACAATAGATCTAAAAATCTGCAAGTTAAAGTTGTATTATTGAATAGATCATTTACTATTTTAGTTTAACCATTGATTTATAAAATCTCTTAACCAAGTGGGATTTAACCATCCTTATTGTATTGAGATAATCAAGAGTATGAAAAGGTTTTCAGGTTGACAACATAGTGAATGCTAAGTCAAATGATAAACTGTTAGTTTTAAATCCTCTAGCAAGGTCACACTTAATAATGTGTTTGTAACCTTTAACAGGGTTGGCTCTTCACCAAGCTCACTTCAGAAGAGTGAAAATTTTGGGTTACTAGTCCCAAGTGGTTTTTCCCTTAACAGGGTTTCCACGCTAAAAGTTCATGTGTGAAATGTGTATATGGTTTATTACTTTGATGTTTTTCTTTATACATTACTAAAATAGGATTGGTCAGTAAACACTAAGTTTAATTACTGCTACTCGGTAAAGGCTAATAAAAGATAAACAATATATTCATCGAGCATGTTGCCTCACTTTTGGTCTTTATACCTCAAGACAAAAATGGATGTTTTATGTGTAGTAGTAGTCATGGAGGTTTCATATGAGTCCAATCTCTAGGTCTAGAAAGCCCCTTAGGATAGATGGCCTTTATCGGATTTCCCTAACTTGACTTCTCCTTCCTAAGCCGGGTGAATTCTGGGTCTAAAATCATATTTTTATCAGGTAGGTTAAGTTTCCAATCTGGTAAAGGTCGTGTTTTAAAAGATTCTGACTTCAAAATCACATATAGATGAAATACTTTGCCTCATATCTTCAATTTGCAGCATTGGCAGGAAATCAAGTTTTAGCTTCTCCATGGTGGAAAATCACATATGGAGTGCGCTTTCCGCAATTGACAGACTTAAGAATATCAGAGGTAAATAAAGATAGAAAAGGAGGAAGTCAGGAAAAAGAAAGCTTTGAGAACTCATAATCTAATCTATGGGAAACAAAAGAAATGATCAAGAAAATAAAATCTCATAAAATTTTCCATAGGCGAAAAAGCGGAAAATGGCTTCTCCTCTGCTCCTAAAGGCGAGTTTCGGCTCGCAAGATGTGTTTTCTGCCAAACTATCAAGGTGAAGAAGTTTTGAAATATAATCTATCCCATAAGAGATCTAGCATATAAGAAAGCCAATGGAATCAATATATATCATTTTGGCACCCCCATAGGCCAGAATTCTCCAATGGTGGATTTTCAGATAGAGAGCACTCCAAAAGTATTTTTCTGCCCAAAGGAGAAGCGGAAAAGTAATTTTCCGCCGCTTCAAGAAAGTTACAGTTACGGTTACTAAAGTAAAAAATGTTTTCTAACGGTATGTAAAGAAAAGTAATTAATTCAAATAAGCTCATTTTACTTTGTAATGGACTTGTTCTCTAATGTAAAGGTCTTTTCATTCATGTGGCGCGGGAAGTCAGCCATTAAATGGTAAGAATTCAAAAAGTATAAAATCAGTTGAAGGTTTCAAACTGGAACCACCATTGTTCACCAAATTGTTTGATTTTGAAGTAGCTAAGATCATTTTCTCATTGTCTCTGTATCCCAAAGAGAAATTCCAATCTTTGGGTTGAATCATACTCACATGGCCTCTAGATTTGTAGGATTCAACAGAATGAACGACATTATCTCCGAGTGACACAAACTCTCAAATACCTCACTAAAGTTCTTTGACATGTAGAACTTTCAGAACAAATTGAGAGTGGAGCAGATGCACCCTATCATAGAGAAGCTTAAGGAGAGTGGTTTAGTCAAAGCTATCAGTTTTCCTATAGCTATTCAAGCTCCTGAGTTTGTCCGGGAATGTATAGCCTGATACAACCCAGACACCAAGAAAATTCTCCTACCAGACAACACGGTGCTCCTCTCCATTGATAGAGAATCTGTCTAGAATTCCCTCCACATTCTAGAGCAAGTGGAATACTCTAAGATGACTTATAACTGAGCGATTTCTGAATATTCAGTGAAGAGACCGGTATGGAAAAGAGAGATTATGAAGTCATGGTTTAAAGAACCCAAGAGTGCTAAGGGAAAGTTGCCCAAAACATTATTTGGAGAAAATATGAAGCCAGAGATCGTGGACATACTGGTATTGCTTCACAGGATTAGAGGTGAGAGCGAAGCTCTTAATTTTGTTCAACAACATTTCTTCCTGGTTTAGATAATCTGTTCTCAGCACCATTTCATTAACTGGGCCTTGATGGTGAGTGAGAATCTCTTGGACACCCTCAATAGGGCCAAGTTCTAGAATGAATTCTACATGTCTTCTATCCTCTTGTATATTTTAGCTACGATTCAAATCTGGCCTAGGCTTCCTAGGTTAAAGGAATTCCTAGATGATGTAAAAAGCTATGAGTTTTTTCCCTTCCTTGCAACTACAAAATAGTTATGCTAATTATCTCATAGTTAATGACTCCTTTACAATGAGACTATGCAGGGAGCTACAAGGTTGTCTGGAAAGGAGATTTTCTCCTGAAGCCATGGCCTTCATAAGCCAATACAGATGCTATTTCATTCAGTTTGGAGATTTCTCATATCTTCGTCTTGCAGGTTTTGATGAATTTCCTTTGAAGCTGCCTAGATACCCTACTGACATGATCATGTTGATTGAAGTAATGAGGCAAGCACTCCAGGTGAACCTAATTTGTTCAGAGGAAAAGAAGAAAGGCTATGATTTCCCAATGACCATCAGAGCTTACATTTGTGCATCCTGGTTAGAGGCGAATAATGTTCTTAAAACATTCTCGAAGAAGTTCTTCTGGAAATGTATGATGTTCTAAGGCTGCATTATGATCCAGTCAATTATGCTAGAGATGTCTTACAGATGAGTCAGGCCATTCACCATGTACATGATATTGAGCACTATTAGGCCAATTGCAAAGATAACTTGGAGAGTAGAGAAAGATTCTATTCCTGGTTAATCATTGAATAGATCAAAAGGTTCAATGTTAACATTGCAGTAGAAGGGCTAGAAGATGATGGCAATCACCTGTATGATGACACATACTTGGAGAAGATAAATTCCACCCCTATCAGCATAGAGCCTATGCTAGACCAAGCAGTAAGTGACTTGCAGGCTTTGATGGGGGGATTTATAAAAGAACAGTTCAATGGGTTGAGTGGACTACGGGCTGAAGGAAGAGGTCAAAAAGGAAGCCTCCCGCTCAGCAAACTCTGGCGAAGGCAACTATTGGTGCCGCAACCACTTCCTCAAAAACAATCTCTACCATTGCAACAGGATCAATTCAACCATCAAGAGGAGGCGATGAGCCACCTGAGAAATCTTCTCTCTTAGAGAAAACCTGCGGAGAGGGTCCTCTTCCAAATATCAAAGTTACAGAAGAAGCAGTCCCGATGGACCAAATTAAGTCTATAGCTGAGCTTTCTAAAGCTACAGAGTCTGAGCAGCCGATTAGTGTTATTACTATAGATACATCAGCCAAGACTTTGACCCAAGAAACTCCAAAGAGGGCATCCCCTGTCATAGTTGAAGTGGGAGAGGATAGCCCTAGCACCTCTACAGAATCAAATAAGGGAGGTGGGGAGCAACAGGAGGTTCCTCAAGTTGTAAAATTGATCTCCTCTTCACCTATTTTGGTGAATCCATTAACTTCCTGCCCTAAAGTGACTCCTCCACTCATAAGGAAGTTGTTCATTGAAGAGTTGGTCTCTGCCAACAAAGTCACCAACGCAGAGTCATGGCTAGCAAACACTCTAGAGCGCAAAAGGAAGAGAGTGGGAGAAGCAGTTCCTAGCCAAGACACTCTATCAAGGGCCTTTCAACCCAAGGCTACCACAAGCAAATAGAAGAGTGTGAAGACAATTTCTACTCTGGGTCATGATCCTGAGACAAGGCACTTCACCATGAAAGTAGCCAAGCCCACTAAAGAAGGCAGACTCGAAGATCTGGTGGCCTCAAAATTTCAGTTGCAGTCATTTGATATGGGATTGGCTCGACACGATACCAAGGTGGACTGGTGGAAGTCTACTAATGTTGTAATAGAGGAAGAGTTGGAGGATCTCAAGACTTCAAAAATTCAGCTTAAGGAAAAAGTGGCCCAGCTAATTGATTTCATCAGACAGCTCCTAACTCCTATTGCGAGTGCTCCCAGTATCCAAACTTCCTTCGATCCCAGTGCTACTGAGAACCAATCCATTCTGGCTAAGTTGCAAGAGGATCGACATTATGGGAAGATTGGTAAGAGGTGGATCAAGAGGCTCAAGTTAGAAGGTCTAGCGATCATTGAGCAGTTAGGTAACGTTGTTCTAAGGCTAGAAACATAGAAGAGCAACATTGAGAAGAATTTACAGACTCTCACTATAGAAAGAGTAAGATGCCAAGAATGCATAGTCATGTTACATGTGGTAGTAAAGATGAAGACTAAGGAGGCCCTAAAAGCTAAGATCCTATAGAAGGGTGATGAGCCCTTGATCGAATGGCTCCAAAGTCTGGAGTTCAAAATCGAGATGATCATTCAGGCTGAGACCAGACTACAACAAACAAATGTTAAAGTGCAAGAGGAACAAAGTAAAGATTATAAACTCCTCTTAGGGCTTCATGTCAAATTGCAAACCAGTGGTCAAGGCAAAGAAATATTTGGAGTGGTCAACATGCAGAAGTCACTCACAGATTATCTGCACAATTTAGCAGAGCAATCTTTGACTCATTTAGACAAGGTGCCAGAACTCCAGCAATTCAGTGGAAGCATCTTTAGGGCTATGGAGGAACTGAAAGATCGGACAGAAGAAATCAAGACTCTAGCCAAAGAAAATTCCAAATGGCTCATCCGTTACACCAATGTCCATGTCAACAGACATGAAGAGCTCATCCAAGTCATCACTGTTGTAATCGCCTATAGGGCCAAATTAGATAAGGGGAATGAAACTGAATCATAAATATATTATCCCCTTATGCTATTTTTGTTGTATTTTGTAATGGATAAACCTTTGTTTATCATTTTTGGTTGGGGAAGTTGAACCATTTTGGTTACCCCTTTTTGTAACGGTCCAATCTAGAACTCTATATATGTTATTCCCAAAATAAATACAAAGGTCGGCTAAATTTTGGTGTGAGGAATAACACTGTTGCTGAGTCAATTGTGTATGTCTGAATGCCATTTCTTTAACTATTCCATTGCATTTCATTTATCTTTCTATTGAATTCAAACGTGTCTTTTGAGTTAGATTTGTGATCTATATTTGAACCAAAATTATGTATTATGATTTGATATGGCTAATTAAGGGGAAAATCAGTTGCTATTCTAAGTTTTGGGAATGTTCTTATGACATAGATCGACTCAATATCATTACATTGTTAACTTTCAATCTTGTATCTGCATTTTAAGTAATTGTCCATACATAACCAGTTTTGGGAATTAATCTAATTGATAAAGTCTCAGAATCGGCTAGATTTAGAGTTGTATTTACTTCGCCTAAGCTATTTTCTATCTAGATTTAGCTTGGTTTACCTCTCCTGCTCTTGGGTTAAGAGAATACCCCTGTTATATTAGGAAAGATTAAAATTCATTGAATATTATTCATATAAAGGAGTTGTACCTTCCAATTCAAAGGGAAAATAGGTTTTCGAGTAACTATTTCCCAACTGTTGTATTCAATTGTTCTTAAACATTTTTGGGTATTTTAGAGTTACATTCAAAAGAACAATCTGTTTACCAATAGATTTTTGGCGACTCTACTAGGGAGACGAACAGTCATTATACCAGAAGCATACAATGAGGAAAGATGGTGCTTCCCCATGAAAATATAATCCCTGTGCTCCAACCTAATCTTGGATTCCAAGATGATCAAGAGGATCTCATTTCCTCATTAAATACTTTCATTTGGAGATACAGAAGAAGCACTGAACATTATAGAAATTCCATTCAAGTGCTTGAACTGGAAGAAGCTAGAGTAGAAGCACTAGAGAGAGCCATACAAGAAGAAATCTAAGAAGGGTAGAGCATGAAGTTAGGCCACAGCATTAAGTGAAAATTTGGAGCCTAAAATATTTCTTAGAAGTACCAGGAAAGAAGGTAGCACAGACCCAGTCTTTGAGAGACTTGCGGATATTCATTTTGCTCTCCTAGATGTACCTCATCGGGGAAACAGAACCGTAAGGAGCTAGAGTAGACCTTCTTTGCCTCCTAAAAAAACCACCTAGTTATCCACCACTTGCCAAGTGTTGACATTGCACAGAGTAGTTTCCCCTCCCATCATCAATCTAACACCCTACTTACCCCGAGTAGCTATGGCACTTCCTTGGGCCACTGCAGTCAAGCCCCTGCAACTAGCAGCATATAATCCTCTCCCTACAGGCTCTAGAAAGAACTTTCCCAAATTTTTTGGAGATGGGAAAGTATCTACAAATGATCATATTGCCGCATTCTTCACTTTTGTTAACATTCTAGTGGTTTGAGAAGAAGATGTGGTCGTCAGAATATTCGTTGAGACTCTCATTGAAGGTGCCGCTGATTGGTTTCATCATTTACCTGATTCTTCTATTACCAATTGGGATACTATGAGAGCCACCTTTGAAAGAAGGTTTAAGACTGCTAAAGATGAGCATGCCCTGTTGACTCAATTGACTTCTATCAAGAAAGAGTTGTCAATCAGCATGAGGGATTTTATAGCTAAATTTAACAAGCTGGTAAATCGTATCCCAGCGGCTGACAGGCCTACGGCAGCAAATTTGAAAAATTTCTTCATAAGTGCTATGCCACCTAACATCAATTATGATCTAAGGAGAATGAACCTTTCAAATTTGGATGCCACACAAAGAACTGCTATAGTACTCAAAGACCACATGATTTCATCTGGGAAATGGAAAAGAGAGATACAGTCTAGAGCCAGTAGTAGCAATACTACATCATCTAATGAGATGATCCAAAAACTATCTAATGAATTCACTGCCTTCAAGAGACAACTTCCCAAATTCAATAATCCCTACCAGTGAAACTTTCAGGAATAGCCTGGAAGATATAATGACAGGAGGAATGTAGAAGGAAAAATGTTACAGTTAACTACTCCACCACAGAGGCCAGCTATAGAGGCCCCTCCTAAAAGATGGAATATGTGTTCCTTCCACTTAACCACAGATCATGATGGGGAAAGCTATCCTGATGTAGCCCGTGCTTGGAAAATGCATCAGATCGACGAGTGGAATGTTGGAGCGTCTAGAACTGAACCAGACTCATACTCACATGGTGACTTTGAAAACTTATATTTAGAGTATGAATCAGATTCAGAGCAAGAAGCAACATGTTATGCCACAATAGATGGGACCTCTTATATGGTCCTAACTCAGAGTCAAAAAGATAAAATCCATAGTTTGTCACTGCCTAAAAATAATGAGGCATCTAATTCCAATTCAAAGGATCCCAATCAAGGTATGAGGACTCCTCAACTAGGTAAAGAACAAAACTCTTTTGACATTATTCAATTCTGTAGAGATTCCAGAATTTAGATTTCCCCCATAGACTATCTTAAGTCTAATCCTGTTGAGCTGCAAAAGCTAGTAGATTATTGTAAAGGAGGGAACCTAGAGTTCAATCAGAACATCATGACTACCATAGAGAATGAGTCCTTATTTGCAAACCCAATTGAACAGAGGGAATCATCCATTTTAGCTACCTTCCCAGGCCAAAATCCTGACCCATTCTATGTGTCTTTATATATTAATGGTTGCAAATTGAGAAATTGTATAATAGACTCCTGAGCATCGGACAATGTAATGCCATCTACTGTGGCCAAAGCCTTAGGACTTACTCTCACTAAAGCTCATGGTAGGTGTTACTCCATGGATTCCAAGCAAGTGGCCATGGTTGGCCAAATTAAGGATGCTCAAGTGGCTTTAGCAGCACATCCCAAAAAGAAGATGTTGCTAACGATCCTTATTGCTGATATACCTGCTAGCTACGGGTTGTTGTTAAGTAGGATTTTTTGCAGAGACCTTGGAGGGGACATAAAGCTAGATTGATCCCAAGCCTTAATCCCAGTAGGTAATAAAAAGATTAAACTGGTTCCCGAAGAAAAGGCTAAGTTTTTAGTATTGAAATCTGATGACCCTAAAGCTCAAATCTTGTATCAAGAATTGGAGTTTGGCAATTATATGTTGTTACCGATAAACCTGAGAAAGAAATGAAAACCGCCAAAGAGGAAAGGCAATTTTCCACTAAATAAATACCACCATAGATATGGACTCTTGAATTTGATGACAGTTGTGCGTTGTCAAGGTCCGGTGTGGGTGTGGTCTTGATATCACCAGATGGAGTGTGTGAGCCCTTAGCTTAAAAATTAGAGTTAAGGAACACTAACAACACTACCGAGTATGAAGCCCTTATGTTAGGGATTATCCCTGCAAAAGAAAGAGGTGTGAAAATTCTGAGAGCTCATGGTGATGCTGAGCTAATTATACGACAAGTCAAGAATCAGTACTCTGTAAAGAACCACAGGTTGAAGAACTACAGAAATAGGGTATGGGATGAAATAGAAGCATTGGATGCTTTCTTTATTGAATCTCTGCCAAGAGGGTTGAATTCCAAAGCTGATTCTTTAGTTGTCTCAGCTTCATTACTACTTCCCCACCCAAAATTCAAGGATAAAAAATACCAAGTGGAAGTTATATATCGACCATCTGTGCCCGATAACATGGAAGATTGGCAAGTTTTTGAAGATGACAAAAATCTCCTTCTCTTTCTAGAGAGCGGTGGTAACTTCCACAAAGAGGTTCATGGAAACTATAAAGGAAGCTGCCAAGACAAGCTGAAGAAAGATAAGTCGGATGTTATTCAATTGCAAGGTAATATCATTTTGCCCCATCTGGTCACTCTTGAAAATATCTTCAATAGACATGACATGTTTGTGAAGAATAAAAGAATTGAAAGAGGGCCTACCATTGGTGAATATGAAGGAATGAATATTGGAACTAAAAAAGACCCTAAGATGATCAATATTGGGAAGTGTTGTACAGAAGAAGAAAGGAATGAGGCCAAGAAGCTTTTTCTAGAATACTCAGATGTTTTTTCCTGGAGCTATGAAGATTTGAAAAGTTTTATGAACGGGAAATTCAAACACCAGATTCCCTTAAAACTTGAAGTTACTCCATTCAGGCAGAAGAAAATAAACTACAACCCCAAAGTTGTTGATGCCATATTCAAAGAAGTTGATAAAATGCTCAAAGAAAAGATCATATATCCCATCCATCACTCTACTTGGGTTGCGAATATAGTGCCTATGAGGAAGACAAACGGAGAAATAAGGATCTGTGTTGACTTCAAAAATCTAAATCAATCTTCTTTAAAGGACAACTACGCCCTTCCCAACATGGATCATCTTTTGCAGATCGTAGCTAGAGTTGAAATGATGTCTATGTTAGACGGCTTCTTAGGGTATAATCAGATAGAAGTTGAGAAAGTAGATCAGCATAAAATGGCTTTCACTACTTCGTGGGGGACCTTTGCATATCACAGGATGCCGTTCGGATTGATCAATGTCGGAGCTACTTTTTAGAGAGGTATGGATCTTTCTTTTAGTGATATGAAGAAAAAAATCATCAGTATGTATCTGGATGATCTTATCGTGTTCTGTAAAAAGAGAGTAGATCATATAAATGATCTAAGAAGAGTATTGCAAAGGTGTCGAGAGGATGGAATTTCATTGAATCCCAAGAAATCAGTGTCTTGCGTAACTGAAGGGAAAATATTGGGTCATATAGTCTCCCAAGAAGGTATAAGGATCAATCTTGAAAGAGAGAGCTATTCAGCAACTGAGTTTACAGGTGAATAAAACTGGAGTGAAGTCCTTTTTTGGTCAAGTCAACTTCCTCAGAAGATTTGTCCTTGATTTCTCCAAAATTACTAAACACATTGTTGATATGATGAAGGGGAATGTGAATTTCAAATGGAATGACCCTGGTAAGAAAGCTTTCAAAAGCATCAAGAATTCCATAGCTAACGCCCCAGTGTTATGTCACCCAGATTATAAGAAATATTTTGTAATTTACTGTTATTCTTCTGAACATACTCTGTCAACCATTCTAATGTAAGAGAATGAAGAGGGAATTCAAGCCCCCGTCACTTTTATGAGTACACCTCTAAAGAACCACAAGCTGAGATATTCTCAGACTGAAAAGCACACTTTTGCAGTGGTAAAGGATCTTAAGAATTTTAGGTTTTATATTCTACATTCCCACTCTCTTATGTATGTGCCTGATGTCGCAGTGAAGAGTGTTTTGACTCAATAGGATGTGGGGTGTAACAACCGAGGAGCATGGGTAGCTAAAACCCAAGAGTATTACATAGAGATCAAGCCCACCAAGTTGGTAAGAGGGAATGCCTTGTGCAAGGCAATGGCAAAAAATCAAGCAGACAAAGACCCAAGAGCTACACAATTGGTTTTGGCGGTAAGTATGCAAGACCCATGGTTTGAAAACATTGTGTATTTCTTAACCTATGGTGAATGTCCGGAAGGGTTAACTTCAAAGAAAAAGAGAGACCTAAAACTGAAGGCTTTTAAATATGTGATCTGGGAGGATAAACTATATAAAAGATCTATAGATGGAACATTCCTCCGATGTGTCGACAAACAACAGCAAGAGAAGTTGTTAAAGGTTTTTCATGATGAAGCCTGCGGAGAACACTTCTCCTCATCAGTCACTGCATTCAAGATTTTGAGATAGTGTTATTACTAGCTGGGAATGTTTAAAGATGCATACCTATGGGTGGCAAGATGCAAAAAATGCAAGATGTTTATCGGGAAGCCACAGTTAGCAGTGTTACCCCTCAGACCAGTGATAATTGAAGGGCCATTCCAATAGTGGGGACTTGATTTTATCGGTCCTATAAGCCCTACATCCAATGCAGGTCATACTTACATAATTAATGCAACTGAATACTTCAAAAAATGGGTGGAAGCCAAGGAAACCAAAAGGACTACTTCAGAGGTAGTATGTGAGTTCATCAAAGAAAACATTCTGGTAAGATTTGGTGTACCTATTAAGTTGGTTATGGATAATGCCATGTACTTTTCTTCTCAAGAAATCACTAAATTTTGTTTTGAGTACGCATTATATGGCATTATGATCAGTCATTCTTCTGACTATTTCCCTCAAGGGAACAGCCATGCAGAGTCTAGCAACAAAAATTTGGTGAACATCATGAAGAATCTCCTGGCAGAAAACCAAAGAAGTTGGCATAAAAAGATTTATGAAGCCCTCTGGGAAGATAGAGTGACCCCCAAAAGAGCCATTGGTGTATCTCCTTTTGAACTCATCTACGGGGTAGAAGCTAGTCTCCCATTGCCATTGGAATTAGCAACTTGCAAACTAAGGATAGTAGTAGAAGATGGCATATACGAAAATGGTCTAGAGAAGAGGATCATGTACTTGAGAAAATTGGAAGAAGAAAGAGAGAAAATGGTTGATCATATCACACGTCATCAGATGTGTGTGGAGAACCTATTTGATAAAAAGAGCAGGCCCCAAAAATTTGTGGAGGGAGGCATGGTGCTATTGTGGGACAAGCGCAGTGCACCCAAAGGCATGCATGGGAAATTCAAAACACTATGGAAAGGACCTTTCAAAATCCATCAGGCATTCGATAAAAATTCTTTCAAATTGACTTATCTAGATGGTGAGGCACTACCCCTGACATATAATGGTCAGGATTTGAAGCTCTATCAGATCTAAATTGAAAGTAGGTAACCCCCGTGTTGTACCATAGTTACGTTTAGTTCCTATTTTTTTTTTCCTAGTTAGGTTTCCTTTCTACTTTCCTTTCTGTGCCTTGCTTTAGTTTTGTTGTGAGCCACCTTTTGTTGAGCTTTGTGAAACTAGAGATTTGAGTTCCTTGCTTAGACATGTGAATGTCCAAGTCCCCAAATAGACCCAACTATTGCCCCACTTTTGGTCTTTATACCTCAAGACAAAAATGGATGTTTTATGTGTAGTAGTAGTCATGGAGGTTTCATGCAAGTCCAAAGTCTAGGTCTAGAAAGCCCCTTAGGATAGAAGGCCTTTATCAAATTTCCCTAACTTGACTTCTCCTTCCTAAGCCGGGTGAATTCTAGGTCTGAAATCATATTTTTATCGGGTAGGTTAAGTTCCCAATCTGGTAAAGGCCATGTTTTAAAAGATTCTAAATTCAAAATCACATACAGATGAAATACTTTGCCTCATATCTTCAAGTTGCAGCATTGGCGAGAAATCAAGTTTTGGCTTCTCCATGGCGAAAAATCACATATGGAGTGCACTTTCCGTAATTGAAAGACTTAAGAATATCATAGGTAAATACAGATGGAAAAGGAGGAAGTCAGGAAGAAGAAAGATTTGATCACTCATAATCTAACCTATGGGAAACAAAAGAAATGATCAAGCGAAGAAAATCTCATAAAATTTGTCATAGGCGAAAAAGTAGAAAATGGCTTCTCCTCTGCTCCTACAGGTGGGTTTCAGCTCGCGAGATGCGTTTTCCACCAAACTATCAAGGTGAAGAAGTTTTGAAATATAATCCATCCCATAAGAGATCCGACATATAAGAAAGCCAATGGAATCAATATATATCATTTTGGCACTCCGATAGGCCAGAATTCTCTAATGGCAGATTTTCAGACAGAGAGCACTCCAAAAGTATTTTTCCGCCCAAAGGAGAAGCGAAAAAGTATTTTTCCACCGCTTCAAGAAAGTTACCATTACGGTTACTAAAGTAAAAAATATTTTCTAACAGCATGTAAAGCAAAGTAATTAATTCAAATAAGGCCATTTTACTTTGTAATAGACTTGTTCATTAATGTAAAGGTCTTTTCATTTGTGTGGCATGGGAAGTCAGCCGTTAAATGGTAAGAATTCAAAAAGTATAAAATCAGTTGAAGATTTCAAACTGGAACCACCATTGTTCACCAAATTGTTTGAATTTGAAGTAGCTAAGATCAGTTGCTCACTATCTTTGTATCCCAAAGATAAATTTGAATCTCCAGGTTGAATCATACTCACATGGCTTCTAGACTCGTAGGATTTGATAGAATGAACGACATTATCTTCGAGTGACACAAAATCTCAGATACCTCACTGAAGTTCTTCGACATGTAGAACTTTCAGAAAAGATTAAGAGCAGAGTAGATGCACCCTATCATAGAGAAGCTTTAGGAGAGTGGGTTAGTCAAAGCCGCCAATTTTCCTATAGCCGTTCAAGCTCCTGAGTTGGTCTGGGAATGTATAGCCCGATACAACCCAGACACCAAGAAAATTCTCCTACCAAACAACATGGTGCTCCTCTCCATTGATAGAGAATCTATCCACAATTCCCTCCGCATTCTAGAGTAGGTGGAATACTCTGAGATGACTTATAGCCAGGTGGTTTCTAAATATTCAGCGAAGAGACCGGTATGGAAAAGAGAGATTATGAAGTCATGGTTTAAAGAACCCAAGAGCACCAAGGGCAAGTTGCCCAAAACATTATTTGGAGCAAATCTGAAGCCAGAGATCATGGACATCATGGTATTGCTTCACAGTATTAGAGGTGAGAGTGAAGCTCTTAATTTTGTTGAACAACATTTCTTCCTGGTTTAGATAATCTATTCTCAGCACCATTTCATTAACTAGGCCCTGATGGTGAGTGAGAATCTCTCAGACGCCCTCAATAGGGCCAAGTTCTAGAATGAATTCTACATTTCTTTTTTCCTCTTGTATATTTTAGCTACAATTCAAATCTGGCCTGGCCTTCCTAGGTTAGAGGAATTCCCACATGATGTAAAAAGCTATGATTTTTTTTCCCTTCCTTGCAACTACAAAATAGTTATGCTAATTATCTCATAGTTAATGATGCCTTTACAATGAGGCTATGCAAGGAGCTACAAGGTTGTCCGGAAAGGAGATTTTCTCCTGAAGCCATGGCCTTCATAAGCCAATTCGGATGCTATTTCATTTAGTTTGAAGATTTCTCATATCTTTGTCTTGCAGGTTTCGATGACTTTCCTTTGAAGCTGCCTAGATACCCTACTGACATGATTGTGTTGATCGAAGTAATGAGGCAAGCACTCTAGGTGAACCTAATTTGTTCAAAGGTAAAGAAGAAAGGCTATGATTTCCCAATGACCATTGGAGCTTATAATTGTGCATCCCGGTCAGAGGTGAAGAATTTTCTTAAAATATTCTCGAAGAAGTTCTCTCTGGAAATGTATGATGTTCTAAGGTTGCAGTATGATCCAGTCAATTATGCTAGGGATGTCTTACAGATGAGTCAGGCCATTCACCATGTACCTGATATTGAGGACTATTGGTCCAATTGCAAAGATGACTTGGAGAGCAAAGAAATATTCTATGCCCGGTTAACCATTGAACAAATCAAAAGGTTCAATGTTAACATTGCAGTAGAAGGGCTAGAAGATGATGGCAATCACCTGTATGATGACACATACTTGCAGAAGATAAATTCCACCCCTATTAGCTTAGAGCCTATGCTAGACCAAGCAGTAAGTGACTTGTAGGCTCTGATGGGGGGATTTATAAAAGAATATTTCAATGGGTTGAGTGGACTGCGGGCCAAAGGAAGAGGTCAGAAAGGAAGCCTCCCGCTTAGCAAACTTCGGCGAAGGCAACTACTGGTGCCGCAACCACTTCCTCAGCAACAATCTCTACCATTGCAAAGGGATCAATTCAACCATCAAGAGGAGGCAATGAGCCACCTACGAAATCTTCTCTCTTAGAGAAGACCTATGGAGAGGGTCCTCTTCCAGATACCAGATTTACAGAAGAAGCAGTCCCGATGGACCAAATTAAGTCTACAACCAAGCTTTCTAAATCTATAGAATTTGAGCAGCCAATTAGTGCTATTTCTATAGATACTTCAGCCAAGACTTTGACCTAAGAAACTCCAAAGAGGGCATCTCCTGTCATAGTTGAAGTGAGAGAGGATAGCCCTAGAACCTCTATAGAATTGGATAAGGGAGGTGGCGAGCAATAGGAGGTTGCTCAAGTTGTAAAATTAATCTCCTCCTCACCTATTTTGGTGAATCCATTCACTTCCTACCCTAAAGCAACTCCTCCACTCATAAGGAAGTTGTTCATCGAAGAGCTAGTCTCTGCCAACAAAGTCACCAGTGCAGAGTCATGGATAGCAAACACTCTAGAGCGCAAAAGGAAGAGAGTGGGAGAAGTAGTTCCTAGCCAAGAAACTCTATCAAGGGCCTTTCAACCCAAGGCTACCATAAGAAAATAGAAGAGTGTGAAGACAATGTCTACTTTGGGTCATGATCCTGAGATAGGGCACTTCACCATGGAAGTAGCCAAGCCCACTAAAGAAGGCAGACTCGAAGATCTAGTGGCCTTGGACTTTTAGTTGCAGTCATTTGATATGGGATTGGCTCGACATGATACCAAGGTGGACTGGTGGAAGTCCGCTAATGTTGTAATAGTGGAAGAGTTGGAGGATCTCAAGACTTCCAAAATTTAGCTTAAGGTGGAAGTGGCCCAGCTAATTGATTTCATCAGACAGCTCCTAACTCCTATTGCGAGTGCTCCCAGTACCCAAACTTCCTTCGATCCCAGTGCTGCTGAGAACCAAGCCATTTTGGCTAAGTTGTAAGAGGATTGACATTATGGGCAGATTGGTAAGAGGTGGATTGAGAGGATCGAGTCAGAAGGTCTAGCGATCATTGAGTAGTTAGGTAACGTTGTTCTAAGGCTAGAAACATAGAAGAGAAACATTGAGAAGAATTTACACTCTCACTGCAGAAAGAGTAAGATGCCAAGAATGCATAGTCATGTTGCATGTGGAAGTAAAGATAAAGAATAAGGAGGCCCT
Source organism: Thuja plicata (assembly GCA_018584345.1). Taxonomy (NCBI): domain Eukaryota; kingdom Viridiplantae; phylum Streptophyta; class Pinopsida; order Cupressales; family Cupressaceae; genus Thuja; species Thuja plicata. The sequence goes on from MU225099.1 coordinate 3,727,844, forward strand.
AAAAGCTAAGATCCTATAGAAGGGTGATGAGCCCTTGATTGAATGGCTCCAAAGTCTGGAGTTCAAAATTGAGATGATCATTCAGGCCGAGACCGGACTACAACAAACAGATGTTAAAGTGCAAGAGGAACAAAGTAAAGATTATAAACTCCTCTTAGGACTTCATGTGGAATCGCAAACCAGCGGTCAAGGCAAAGCAATAGTTGGAGTGGTCAACATGCAGAAGTCACTCATAGATTATCTGCACAATTTAGCGGAGCAATCTTTGACTCATTTAGACAAGGTGCCAGAACTCCAGCAATTGAGTGGATGCATCTTTAGGGCTATGGAGGAACTAAAAGATCAGACAGAAGCAATCAATACTCTAGCCAAAGAACATTCCAGATGGCTTGTCCATTACACCAATGTCCATGTTAACAGACATGAAGAGCTCATCCAAGTCATCACTGTTGTAATCGCCTATAGGGCCAAATTAGATAAGGGGAAAGAAACTAAATCATAAATATATTCTCCCCTAATGCTATTTTTGTTGTATTTTGTAACGGATAAACCTTTGGTTATCATTTATGGTTGGGGAAGTTGAACCGTTTCAGTTACCCCTTTTTGTAATGGTCAAATTCTGAACTCTATATGTATTATTCCCAAAATCAATACAAAGGTTGGCTAAATTTTGGTGTGAGGAATAGCATTGTTGTTGAGTCAATTGTCTATGTCTGAATGCCATTCCTTTAACTATTCCATTGCATTTCATTTATCTTTCTGTTGAATTTGAATGTCTCTTTTGAGTTAGATTCGTGATCTGTATTTGAACCAGAATTCTATATTATGATTTGATACGGCTAATTAAGGGGAAAATCAGTTGCTATTCTAAGTTTTGGGAATGTTCTTATGACATAGATCAACTCAATATCATTACATTGTTAACTTTCAGTCTTGTATCTACATTTTTACTAATTGTCCATGCATTACCAATTTTGGGAATTAATCTGATTGATAAAGTCTTAGAATTGGCTAGATTTAGAGTTGTATTTACTTCGCCTGAGCTATTTTATGTCTAGATTTAGCTTGGTTTACCTCTCCTACTCTCGGGTTAAGAGCATACCCCTGTTAGATTAGGAAAGATTAAAATTCATTGAATATTATTCATATAAGGGAGCTGTACCTTCCAATTCAGAGGGAAAATAGGTTTTCGAGTAACTATTTCCCAACTATTGTATTCAATTGTTCTTAAACATTTTTGGGTATTTTAGAGTTACATTCAAAAGAACAATTTGTTTACAAACAGAGCAGTATATATTTGATAAGATTACTTAAAGGCATACATCTTGTAGGACTGAAAGATAACTAGAGGATATGATATATGTGATATAATTTTTGGTTGGAATTATTGGAATTGTTTAAGGCCACTGATTCACCCCGCCCCCGCCCCCCCCCACTGAGTTATTCTAAAAATCGGTATCAGAGCTAGTGTTCTTGGAAGAGAGTTTAAAGACTCAAACTAAAGATCAGAAGATGAGTAAAAGGGATGTACCTAAGTTGAACAAGGACAAATTTGCATCATGGAAAAGAAGGATAAAACTTCACCTATTAGGTATTGGAAATGATGTCACACAATACTTGGATACTAAATATGCTACACCGACAGGACCTCTGATTGTTGATCAATTGAGATATAAACATGAACACAACTCTATGATGATATAACTTGCTTCTTCACTATTCGATGTTGAATTTGAAGATGTCAAATCATGCACCACTGCAAAGAAAATGTGGGACAAACTCAAGCTAGTACATGAAGGAGACACAAATGTGCAGAGAGCTAAAGCTGAAATCCTAAGAGGAAAGTTTGATGACCTAAGAATGAAAGAAGGAGAAAACATCACTCAGTACAGTAGAAAAATCAAAGAAGTTATTAATGCTATCTAAGGAGTAGGAGGAGTACTTGAAGAAGAAATAGAGGTAAGTAAAATTTTGAGAACCTTACTACCTATTGTGTGTTGTAAAATGTGTGATCAAAATATGCAACCAAATACTTCAATAAGCCATTATATCAAGGGGTTAGCAAAATATGAGATTCAAAGCACTAAACTAAAAACCCTTGAAATTGGCCTATTGCTTCCTAGTTGAAGCGAGTATGATTGTCATAGTTGTCCATCAGATTGGACATAGAGAAATCGGTGAATTGACTACGTCAAAACTGAAGATTCAATGCAAAGAGAGTGAGAAAGATGCATAGACTTGCATACTTAGCTCTTGAAAGCTTGGAAATGGAAATGCATTAAATAACAAGCTAAATGCATAACATTATGAGATATAGAACTAAGATGCAAGATTAAGATATCAAATGAGAAGAATAATGCATCTATATTAAGCTATAAAAGAAACTAGAATGCCATCTAAGCTAAGAAATGAAGCTAACAATGCAAGAAATGCAAGAAACTAGCATGAAAGAAAAGAAACTAAGAATGCACTAAAGAGCTCTAGAATGAAAATAGCATAATAAATTTACTCCAAATCTTCTCTATATGTTTTGAGCAAGGGAGATATATCTTTTATAAGAGATTCTAAGGAATGAGTGGTTGAGATTAAGAGGCAAAAGAAATTGATCAATGGTGGAGATGCAATTCCTCCCAATCCATGTGAGATGAAGAAGTGATTTGGATTGGTCAACTTTGTGGAGGATAAGAAAAAATTGGTATTTTCTCCCTTTTATTTGTTTTATTTGATTTTTGAGTGCACACCCATGTGTGAATGGGTTCACTTTTTGAACTTATGACTTTTTGATTTTATCCCATTGTTTATGCTTTTTGGGTTTAGGCTTTGATGCTTGAATATTTGATCCAACAAGTTATGATTGAAATTATATAAGAAAGTTTGATTAAATTCTCAATAGTTTAGAGTCTAGCAATAATGTCTTAGATTTAGGATTTATTAAGACCAAATATTTGAGAAAGGGGGCCATGGGTTTACTAGACCATTTTTGGGTGATTACATTTGCCCCTCTTTGACTATTGTGTGATCGATCTGGGAACACATTGGATCAAAGGACATTTGAAGTTTTCTTGATTCTGGAAATAGCTTGATGTGAAGCGATGAAACTATCCCACAGATCAGAAATTGATTCCAAACTTGATCGAATAAAGATCGATTAAAGATTTGAAGATATAAGCTCCAAGCTTGATTAAACAAAGATTGATAAAGAGGTTAGCTCCAAGCTTGATTGATCAAAGACTGACAAGGAGATATGAAGATATCAGCTCTGGGCTTGATTGAGTGAATACTAATAGAAGAGTCCAAGCATTCAGTTTGATGTAAAGTGACGAAACTAAATATATGTCCTTCAAGAAGATTTTCCATTTTGAGATTAAGTTTGAATGATGAACCAACCTGATGTGGTGCAATGAGACTGATTTTCATTCAATTGATTTGATTAGGATAATTGACTTGATATGAGTCATGATGAAGCCAATTACCAGATTGAGGGGAGTTCTCAGATTGATATGGTGTGATGAATCTGATATGCCCCTAGAGCTTTGAGATTTGATGGACAGTGATGAGAATCACTTGGTTAGATCTTGATTTGAGTAAGGGCATGATGCTCCTAGAGATTGAACTTGTTGATGTGAATCAAATTGTTGATGTAATGGTACTACCCCCTTAGAGATGAAATTGAAAGGAGGGGAGGCACAAGCTCGATAGATCAAAAAAAATTGAGCCAGTTTTAGGTCTGGTTGACTAGGTTTGACCAAGACTAACTTAATTTGACTTTTTTATTGAAGAGGGAAATGCGCAAGAATATTGATAAAAAGGAATCTTGAATCAGAATCATGTGAGGAAAGCATCAACAATCAACTGCATTTGTTAAGATTAGGTTAAATTGCATTTTTGAGGATCAAAACATCATCAGATTTTTATTTTAGTCCTAAAAATGGATTTAGAGCTATCTGATTAGCCAAGGGTGCAATTTTCGCATCCACGGGAGAATTTTGAAAGTTAGGTCAAATTACTATATAAGGCCTGGAGGGGTCATTTTCAAATCATTTTCACCATCCTCCTTTTGAGTTTTGAGAAGCTTCTTTGAGCAAGAATGGTGGTCCCAGTGTTTACTCATCATTTCAAGTGCATGCGGAGGCATGGACGACCCAAAGATTATGCGCCACCTATAAGTAGTCGATAAACTTCATCTTTGCATGTTAATTTTTCCATTTTAGGTCTATTTTTTTATTTTTTTTGCACGTTTTTACCATGTATTCACAATTTTTCATATGGTCCTACAAAAGGGCTCCTCTGACAATCTGTCAAAAAAACTTTTGTCGCATGAAGACATTATATTTGTCGCATAGGCTTAACCCACCTGTTGCACGACAATATTCATGCTTGCCCCTTTTGTCGTATGAGGGCATCAAGTTTGTTGTATCATACTAATTTGTCATCTGGCCTTTGATCTTTTGTCGTATGAACCTTGGGGCTAGTTTGGTCTTTTTTTCCTTTTGTCATATGGGAATAGAGGCATTTTTCTCTTAGTTTGTCATCCAGTTGTGTGTTCATCTTGCTTAGTAGCCTATTTTTGAGATTTTTTTATTACGCTTAGTGATTTCACTTTGATTTGATGTTGATACTAATGTTGTTTCTGTATTTTGTCTTCATGTAGGTATGGTTGCCTGATATTCAGTTTAGATCTACTTATCCAGCCACCATGCAATTAGTTCATGGCTTATCAGATGATCAAAGGGCACATATCCAAGCTTGTGGTCTTTCGTGGTTGTTACAAATGCCTGATATTCGGGTGAACCACGGGATGTTGACTGCGCTAGTGGGGAGATTCCACAGCGAGGACAACACATTTCACTTATCGATGGGGGAGATGACCATCACTCTTAAGGACATCTATAGGATTCTTCAAATCCCTTTTCTTGGAGTACGCATGGAGTATGATTCCACAACCTAAGTCGGTGTACTGTAACTAGTCTGAGTATTTCATAATTTGTTGATTATAGATTGATCCATCTCCTGGGATACATTGGTAGAGAGTTATGTAGAGAAGTGGCCTTTATAGTGCGTTCTTGTTGGATTCATTGGTTGTTTCCTTATGGTTGATTGATCATAGTAGGGGTTCATATGCGGTTGGGCTCGGATGTTAGAGAGGTTGATTACTCATCCAAAGAAGCTTGGTTGGGGTCAGTGCCTCCTGGCACAGATGTAACATGAGATGCATGAGATTACTTATAGGGGTATCCGAGGTATGGCTGTAGGAGTTATGGTTTTACAAATATAAGCATGGGAGCATCTCTCAGTTTGTAGAGCTATCACAATGGATATAGGGTAGGGCAGACAACCCTATGTCTATAGATATTTAGGTTTCATTACATAGCCCTTTCTGGGAAAGACAAATTATTGGAGGCACCAACTTGATGATTTGAGCTTTGTTACGTGGCGACCTTATTTGCAGGTAGAGGTCTGGGCTGAGTGGAGGATAGTCCAGAGAGATTTCTTTGTCTCATGCCCACTGTTGGGAAAGATATCCTTAGTGATAGAGAGATTCACACTGTCACGGGTGTTGTGGCAGTATGGTCGTATCCAAAGTATCTCTACAGAGTACACTGCCTATGCCCAATTTCTAGACGAGGAGCACAGAGGCTGGTCTCTAAAGTAAGATTTTTATTTGTGTATTCTTCTTCTTATTTTGGTTTTGCATAGATATCTTAGAGTTTGTTGATCATAAACTAAGTGTTTGAAATTCACTATGCAGGCTATCTCTTGCATTATGCACACAGGAGCTCATTGAGCTCAACCGACCAGCGTGGGAGTAACTAGAGGGAGTTGCAAATGTGGGGGTTACTCCAAAGTATCGAGACCATCTATCTCAGTATCCTTTTCCTAGATTTATATATATGGCGGAGAGAGTGCCTAGGATTGATGAGGATGCCCCAGAGCAAGCACCCATCGTAGATGCACTGATTACTCCATAGAGAGTGCCATAGAGAGAACCTCAGAGACAACCCTATGTCTATAGATATTCAGGTTTCATTACACAACCCTTTCTAGGAAAGACAAATTATTGGAGGCACCAACTTGATGATTTGAGCTTGGTTACATGGTGACCTTATTTGCAAGTAGAGGTCTGGGCTAAGTGGAGGATAGTCCAAAGAGATTTCTTTGTCTCATGCCCACTATTGGGAAAGACATCCTTAGTGATAGAGAGATTTGCACTATCACAGGTGTTGTGGTAGTATGGTCGTATCCAGAGTATCTCTACAGAGTACACTACCTATGCCCAATTTTTGGATGAGGAGCGCAGAGGCTGGTCTCGAAGGTAAGATTATTATTTGCGTATTCTTCTTCTTCTTTTGGGTTTGCATAGATATCTTAGAGTTTCTTGATCATAAAATGAGTGTTTAAAATTCATTATGCAGGCTATCTCTTGCATTGTGCACACAGGAGCTCATTAAGCTCAACCAACCAGTGTGGGAGTACCTAGAGGGAGTTGCAGATGTGGGGGTTACTCCAGAGTATCAAGACCATCTATCTCAGTATCCTTTTCCTATATTTATATATATGGTGGAGAGAGTGCCTAGGATTGATGAGGATGCCCCAGAGCAGGAACCCATCATAGATGCACTAATTACTCCACAGAGAGTGCCATAGAGAGCACCTTAGAGACCACCACATAGGACTCCTAATCAGCCAAGAGAAGGAGTAGAGATCAGTCCTAGCATGAGTAGGACATCAAGGTTGGGGTGACAGAGAGATCGCAGGGAGATGGGCACCCTAGGTTCGATTGGAGGACAAGTGATAGCCACACAGGTTGCAGAGGAGGAGATGCCAGATGAGAAGCCTGACCTAGGGCTAGATGATGTAGTTAGGGTAGTCTAGAAGCATCGATAGGCACAAGAGGCTATAGAGAAGGAGGGTCCTTAGAGAGAGCCACAGTCAGCGTAGGATTTGATTAGGTCACAGAGGACACGACTGCGAGCCACTCAGACATAGCTGATAGTAGCCCAGTCTCAGATTGCAGAGCAGGATCAAGTGATCGTAGGGCATGATCAAGTGATTGTAGACCATGAGGAGAGAGTTCAAGCTTTGCAAAGCCAGGTCACATTTCAGACCAGTAGTTCAGAAGCCTACTATGTAGTAGTAGTGTATACTGTGGTAGTTCCTATGGCACAATAGGTGCCATTGTATTCATAGTATTTGGCACGATCTGAGGGAGTAGGCCCTCCTCCTTAGATAGATGTTCTTGTATGCCCACTGCCTGATGGTGGTGAGGGAGGAATCAAGACTTGATTACCCCTCTTTTGTCTTATCCCATTCTAATTTTTGAGATCTATTGGATTGTATATGATTCATTTGCACTGAAGGTGCACATTTTTTCTCTATATTTATTAGAGCACATCCTTTTGTATACACCAATACATTTTGAGATATATATATATATATATATATATGTAAGATTTGAGAAATACAAATCCACAGAACGCCAAGAATAACTACATGCAAATAACCTGTTACAGGAGAGAAGCAGAAAGAGGGAAAAAGAAGAACTTAGAAGTTGCTCAAAATGTGAGAGCAAAATTATAATCTTAATTAATGAACAACAATTATAAAGTTCAACCTTAAAAAGGTGAACAAAACCCTAAAAGGTAAAATCTAGGTTTCACATTAATAATTAATAAAAGAATTAATTATTAATGCACCTAAGAGAAAGCTTAAGCACTAAAGAGTAATGACTTAACTAATTAAATCAACATGATTTAATTAATAAGAAAACTAATGATTACTCTA
>MU225099.1:3746263-3777389 GCA_018584345.1 Thuja plicata
TAACATTCACTCTCAGCTTGCTATTCCTACTTTAGCTCCTCATTTAACTTATGCAATCTTTCAAAATTTGTTACGTCAAGAGGAGGCTAAATTATTGCAATTTGGTACTATTAAGTCTTTTGAACATTCTTTTGTTTCTAAAACTCCAAATCATAGTAATAAATCAAAAGAATTTAGGTATGTAGCCAGACATACCTTTTCATCTTGTTTTATTTTTTGAAAGAGCTTGTGCATGGCTCTTTGAAATCTTGTGTTGAATTAAGTAACCTCTTCATTGAAATTATTCTTTATGTTATTGAATTCATTTAGCAAGAACCCTTCATTAGTTTTGTCACCATACTAGTCTTTGAACAAATCTATTAATTCTTCCATATATGCTATAGAACCATTAGACAACCCTCTAAACCATTCCCTAGCATATTCTACTAGGGATTGAATAAATAGCTTCATTAGGACATCTTCATGATTAATATTTAAATCATCTATGATATCTATAAATTTTCTCAAATGAACTTCACAAGAAATAACATCATTTCCTGAAAACTTAGGGAGTTTTTCTCCAATATCATTAGGTACTACATTAGGATATCCAGGAATGCCAATAAAAGTGAATTTTTTGTAAATTTATGGATGCAATGGCCTCCTTTGAAATTTGTCATCCTCCTAGAAAGAGGCAGTCTTGGCTTTTGAAGATGTAGTATTTTCACCACCAACATAAGAATATTTGGAAGATTGCAAAAAGTCAATCTTTTTCTTCATCTCCAAGGTGGCAGCTTCGGCTTCTTCCTTTTCCAGCATCTTTTCCATGATTTATCTCTCCCTTCTTGATCTTTCAAGGTCAATGTCTAGCTTAGACATTTTTTCAGTCAGGATTTTATGAGTTTTCAATTCCTCAATTTCATTTTCACGAACTTTCTTTTTTTCTTTATCCCTAAAGTTTTGAGGACCAAAACCTTTATAAGTGTTTGGAGTCTCTTGGTCTCTACGAGACCTCTCAACCTTTTTTTCTTCTTGGTGTCTTAAAGATAGTCTTCTAAACTTATCAACATATTTTTTATCATGTTTTTTTCTTTTTAAGATCTTTTTCTCTTTTCTTTTGTTGAATAAGGGCTAACTCCCTCATGAGGATTCTCTCCTCTTCAACAAGCTCATTAGAAGGAACTTTAGAGTCTGAGCTAATAGTGTCAGTTCCTTCTCTCTCACTAGAAGTAGTGGTAATTGCATATGTTTCTAATCCTAGGTCAGGGGCTTCTTCGTACTCTGAGGTGTTCCCCTCATGACTGGATTGATTTGTATCTTTTCTTCTAGTGTTTTTTTCTTCATTTCTTGGAGAAGAGTCATTAATGTTGGCTTGTTTCTTCTTTTCTCTCCAAGACATCTTAGTCCTTGAAGTAGTTGGGATTCCACTATCCAACTTTACTTCAGGATTATCTCTCATTCTTGACCTAGTATTCATATTGATAAGATGTATATAAATATTTGAAATTCACTTTTGCACTGGTTACAGAGATTTTCTTTTATATTGTCCACCCAACACATGTTTGGTAAATATGAATAATAGAAGAATGACCTAGATAAGAAAACTCGACTGTGGTATTTATAAATCAATATTCTTCATCCAGAGATTATGGGACAGTAATTTTATTCCCCAGCAGAGTTGCCAATTTGTTAGGGATTTTTGTTGCAGGTTCTTGAAATAGTGTTAGTGATTACTCTTTATATTTCTAATTTAACTCTATACAAGAGAAAGTATAATTATTGAGTACTAGTTCCTCCTTCGACTTTGAGATCCACAAGCTCAGGCGAGTGTACCTTTAAATCGTTACTAATTTGCAGTATCTTTCATAGTGGATTAGGTCTCTTACTAATTTGCTAATTGCCTTTTACTTTATCAATAGATAGAAAACTATGAAAATAACTATAATTAATCTGATATAGAGCTTAATAAGATAAATCATTATCTGAACAATAGAAAATAGTAATTTGACAAGGATTCTCATCCTTCCTCCTTTTATAGTTCCCTGAACTTAGGAGGGTTAACCTATTGATTCTCTCTTGAAAGAATCAGCAAACTAAATTGTATTATTTGATAGAATTACTTAAAATTATATGTATTTGTAACTGAAATGTAAATGATTGATTGTTTTTTGAATATTGGATGATGATTAACTATTTTTCCAAACTCTAACCAATGCCTAATCCTTGGGCAAATAGACTCAATATCAAATGTAAATACACAACAACTAATTAATGTAAATACATGCAATTTGGGTAGAATTCCTTACAGACTACCTTTCACTCCAATGCCCCTGTTATCAGATCCTAATACTAATTCTTAGCTCTTCGGGATCACCTGCAAGACTTATTCTCTCCTTGAGAGAACTCACAAGCAACTATACAATTACCTTGTAATTGGTATATCTAAACTACCTTACAATTTAAACATACAAGAGCTAGAAAATAAATATAAAGAGACAAACACAAGATATAGGATAGAAACTGTAATATATTTTCTTAATTTGATCACTGTTTCAAATACGTTCAAGAGATAATATGCACAAAACTCAGACAAGTTAAGTAATCTGGCTTGCAATTATATTTCACTTATTATCTCATACATCCTCCATTACTTACAAAATGATACAAAAGATCTGTATATAGTCTAAACCATCTTGGAATCCTTAAAAATTAAGGATGCAAAAAGCTTTAAATGGTTTATGACCTAACCCTAAAAGATAGAAACAGAAAAAATACAAGAAAACACCAAGCGGTGGAAGGACAAAATAGAAGAATGAAATCAGATTTGATCTTCAAATCCTTGTCAGCTGGCACCTTTGTCTGTATATGTTTTAGATAGCCTCCAATAGTTGTTGCAAGATTAAGTGACCACCATTACAAGCTAACATACACTTATCTTTTAGATGACTAACCTCCATGTGCTCAAAAATCAGGTGCCAGGTGTCTTTTTATTTTGTATCTAACACATCCAAGTCAATATCTGTAGTCTTCTTTTTATTAGTCTTTATCAGAAGATCTCATGTTGCAACCTCTGCCTCAAAAGGCCAATTAAAGCTCTAAATGTTTCCCAACAGTGTCTTTTGTCATTCCCATCTAGCATTTTTTATGCTATTGACATATTTCATAAACTTATTGAAGTTGTTTTCAGCCTTGAATGCTTCATCTAGGGTCTTATTAAATTCCCCCATATCTAACTCTACAGTATCAGATAGAAATTCCTCTTTACTAGGCAATAATGAATCAAATTCATTCCCCCATACATCCACTGATTTAATCTGATCATCCTCTATTTTTATTGAGGGAATGAATTTATTAAAATCTGATCTAAACATATTTATTCTAGCCTCTATCTGATTTGCCTTGCCCTTAAAAAAGGACAAAATTACCCCAATCTGATCTATTTTATCTCCAACTTGGGTAACTATCTCTAGAAAATAGGCTCTATGTGACTGCAAGGATGCTAATCTCTTAAATAAATTGGCCCTTACTGACCAAGTAGCATAAAATGGATTCAATATTGACATAAGATTGGTCACTCCAATGTGTAAACTAGGCAACTTATTATAGGCCCCATGTACTAAATCAACCTTATCCTTTAGGATGAAAATCCTATGCTGTAAAATATTTAGAAAGGCTCCTAAAGCCACGCCATTCTTCTCTAAATCCTTTTTCCCTATTTCCTCTTGTGTATCCCATGTATCCTTTGTTTTTACTACTGCATTTGTAACTTTCTTTGGTTCAGCAAGGGCAAGTTCAGGCATCTCTTGTAACTTATTGGTCAGATCTACAATTATTTTTTCCATGGCACTAATCTTAATTAGACCTATTTCTCTGTCCTTGGCAATAAGGCTTGTTTCATCAAATAATTTATGGTATTTTTTGGACATCTAAACTTCCTTTGCTTCATTCAGGTGAGAAAAGTGGGTCAGGGCCTGAGAAATCTCTAGGTCTCCTGTGTTGTGAATAGACCAGATTATCTCATCTCCTTCCATCTTTTCTTGGACATTTATTAATGATGGATTTTGATTCTTAGGAGCTAGATCACACATTGCTATGGTTTGAGATTGGGCATCATAGCCACATCCTTTGATCATCTCCCCTACTTGTGTCTCTATTGAGATCTTGATATCTGGTTGGCTTCTAATTTGATCAATGAAAGTTGAATCTAGGTCCCATCCTTCTACTAAGAGCATGCCACTTTATTTTACTAGTTGTATGGGCTCATCAGGAGTCCTATTTTTAGACTCTAGGTCATATGCTTGGAGAGCCTGTAAAGTTTCACTTGTTATGGCTTCTCCTCCTTGTGATAACAAATGTGCCCCAACTTGCTCTTGTTTAGCTCATATAAGTAAGTCCTTGAATTCCTTAGTCTTTATGAATTCATCATCTTTCAAGAACTCCTTTTGTTGAAACTCCATTTCATATTGGCACGATATGAGGGGAATTTCCACATTATCATCAGTGTCCTCCCTTTTCTTCTTGCCCTCTCTTATAACCTTTCTTAGTTGGTGGTCATACGCACTAGTCCCTATGAATAGGGAACTAACTTTATCCTTTTTCTTCTTCTGTTTCTTTACAACATAAGGCTCCCCTTCTTCCACTCTTTTCTTCTTAAGTGGAGGCTCTACATCTACCTTAGCCTCATTTCCTTCTTTCAAGTCAATTATATTTTCCTCATTATGACGTGGCTGATCCTGAGGTGGTGGGTTGTGTAGAGAGTAACTATTGTTGTACTCTGATGATGATTGCTTATTTGGACCTATGTCCTTGTCTTCAATTTTCTCCTCCAATTGATTTCTCAGAAGCTCATAAGACTCAGTCATTTTCTCTAGCCTCTATAAATAAGGCATACCTGGGAAATATCCACCAAATGGGATCCCTTTCTTTTTGAGCTGCTGCTCCAAATCCATCAAATCCTGATATTTTATTGACCTTGCTGATATCTCATCCTCTTCAAGGATGTTCCTAATCAAATCCTCTTCTTCACAAGGTTGATGCTCCTTTTTAATTGGTATGGTGGGTGTCAAAAACTTCTTAGCACTCTTTATAAACCCTTCTGTATCAATATATCTATACAGGGAAACATTTATCTTGTAGTTTCTTAACCACCCATTCATAGGATCATATGCTCTCTTCCCTATTGTGAAATCAGAGGCAATGAACTGCCTTGGTGTAAAATTTCCTTTCATGTGTGGATCCAAATGCTCTCTATCTGTCAGCATAAGTTTCCATAGGAGCTCCATGATTGCAATTCTAGGTGGCACTCTATAAGGCAAAATATGTGGTGGCTAAGAACAGCCATATACTCTGATCAATGTAAAATTATGATGGCAATAGAAATCACTCTAGTTGTGGTCTCTATTATATTTTTCTACAAATTTTCAGCGTCTCAATAGTTGCAACACCTTCACTGGAAGCCTAGTCATATTCATTCCTAGATTTCTCAACAATGGGTATACAACCCAATTATCAAATGCACAAAATTCATTTTCTCTAGAAGTGTAATTCAACACCCTTAACAAAAGTTGTACAGGGTTGATCTATCCATGATAAAATATTTTGAGATACAAATTTGACTGGTCCATGATGTTGAAATTGTAAAACATAATTAAATGCATGAGCAATTAATATTGTAGGAACTTAGGGCTTCCTACCTTTCTTTGGATGTCAAAAAATCCATGGTGCATCTTATCAATTACATACTAGATGTAATCATAATTAGTACTCACATAAGGAATTTGTAAGTCTAGAATTATCATCACCATGTCTGATGATACTCTCTCTCTTCCACTATCCACACCTAAGACTCTGCATAGGGCATATGAAATGTACTTCATATAGAATGTCATGTCTTTGTAAAAGTATGGTGTATTATCACTAGGGATAGGGGAAATATAATTCCTAGTTCCCTTTGGCATATGGGCCTAAATCAACTTAGCTACAATACCAACCTCCTTGGTATATCTAGCAGCTAGGGATTTCAAATTTATCTCTGTTGAACAAGGGTTATACATATAAAAATATTTCATGAATGACACTCTATCTAGGGTTACTAGAATAGTACCATCATCTTTCTTGATGGTCCTTGAAATGGTGTCTTACCTACTGGCTAACTCTAATATCAAATCAACATCAACAAAAACATCAGGAACTACTAACTTAGCCAATCAACTCATCCAAGGGTTTGATATAGGCATAGGACCCTCACTATTCTTTTGAAAATAGTTAAACAAATGATAACCAGAATAGTTTGGTGTCTCAGCATCCCTAATAGATGCATAATTATCACCAAGGTATTCATCGTTTACCTTTTTTCCTTGATTGGAGCTTGGGAGCAGTTTTATGAACTCTTCTGAATAATTCCTCTTCCCTTTTAGATCATCATCATCCCCACTCTTCCTGCTGGTTGAAGCTTGGTTGGATGTTGGGTGACTAATTTTCTTCACCGTTATTGAAAAAAATCCATTCAGAATCCTCACTTCCAACTGTAAATCACTCTACAACTCAACCCTACAACACTGATAATCACTCTTTGAATTCTGGATTGAAAACTTCTTTGTTCACTCTGTAAATCCAGATAACTATGTTCTTCTGAAGATGTTGATCACTTATGCAAATTCTGAGCTCTAAAAAACTTGGAAATTGGTAAGATGAAATGAATAATGGTAATTCTTATTTATCTAGAGAAATTAATGTACCAATCTCTTTGAAAATAATGAATTTTCAATTCAGTCACTTTTATTTGTACTTCTACGTGTTGTGATATCAATTTTTCATTCTAGTCGTGGCATTTGAAACTGACAGGCAACTACATTTGAATGATTGCTCTTCAGTTAAAACCTTATTATATTCAAAAATAAATCAAGATCTAATTATATTGGCTCATTTAACATAGCTTAGAAACTCTTTAAACATTTTGTCATAATCTTTGCATTCTAATTGGCTAACAACTGTACAACATGGCGTGGGAGAAAACCTCACATCTTACCTTGGCCTCACTCTGGTTTCCTTCAGTGACTACGTGACTGTATGATCTCTTTGTCATGGAGAGTTATCCTTAACTTTGGTTCTTTACTGAGACTTAATGACCACCACACGATCATCTCTCTGATCAATGGTTATCTCTTAATCGTTGATTGAATTATTTTAACTCGCATTCCTTTTGAGACTCCGCAACTAAGGCTTTTAATAACTCATCTTAAACCTTGGGTTCCTTTCAGAGACTATGCAAAATCAAAGTCTCATTAAGATTTCATTAACTCTGATTTTCTTTTGAGATTACACAACCATCGCTAGATCTTCTCTCAATTGGATGGCCCATGTGTAATCTCATTTTCTTTTTGTACTTTCTCTTTCTTATCTAAGACTTCACGACTACCATGGATCTTCTTTTAATCTAACGATTCACAGGTAATCTCCTTAGCTTTTCATTTAACTGTAGTTTACTCAGAGACTTTGTGACTTAAGCTATCTCCAAGTCACGGAAGGAAATTCTTTACCTCTGGTTTGCTTCGAGACTTCACAACTAACTCAGGTCTTTGAAAGATTTAGCCATGTGTTCAAATCTCAATCATCATCGTTGAATCACTGAAACTTTCTTTGACTATTTGACTTTCAAAAGAGACTTCATGCTATCCATTAGATCTTTTCTACTTTATGACTCAGATCTTCTCACTGCAAACTCACTTAAACTTTACTTAACTCTTCTTTAATCACGGTTCTTATCGAGACTTCACAACTAGTTGTATCTCGTTGTCACCTTAAGAAATTAATGACTCATGGTTTCTTTCACTATTGAATGTTGGCCATTAGATCCTTTTTTAATCTAACTATAGTCGCTTAATCTCTGAACCTTTAACTTAACCATTTCTTTCAATAGAGATCATGTGAGTGAAGGATTTTAACCAACCTTTTAACCTCGGTTTATTTATGAGACACCGTGACTATATAAATTTGAAGTCATTGATAGATTTCTTAACTCAAGAGCTTTCTTTGAGACTTCACAACCACTACAAGATTGTCTTTCAGATCAACGGCTATCGCTTAATCTCATTAATTTTAACTTAACTCTCATTCTTCGTCGTGATTACACGACTGCATGAAACTTCAAACCATTTTTAACTCAGCTTCTAACTCTGATCAACTTTTGAGACAACGCGAATGAGTAAACTCAAAGGTGCCAAAGGATTTTTCTAACTCTGGGTTTTCAAAGAGACTCTCCACCAACCATAGGATCATGCTCTTCATCTACGGCTCGTGTGAAATCTCATTAGCACTTGAAGAATATTCTTTTCTTATGGAGATAACATGACTAAAGCTTTTCACTAAGCCTCGAAGAGAACTCGAATATTCTCTAGTTATAACAAGACATCACGACTTACATGTATAATATGAAAATTAACACATGACTTAAGTGACTTGGCTTTTCTGAAAAAGTAACTGCAAAATAGAAAGGATTTTGAAGAACTAGGTTTTTTTCGTGGATATGCATGAAAATTTAACCTAGGACTTAGGGTTTTACATTGTTTGTTTATTTTTAAGCTTGAAGACCATTAAATTGCAGAAGGTTTTCGACAACTTTAGACATGATTTTCAATATTTATGCATGAATTTGACTAAGAACTCAAAATTTTACTGACAAGCTTCAAAATTGGAAATACAACCAACAAGTGTAACATTTGATGAACCTATCTCAATTATGTGTAATAACACCAATTCCATAAATATTTCTAAGAATCTGGTACAACATTCCAAAATGAAACATATATCCATTAGATATCACTTCTTAAGGAAGGAGGTTTTGGATAGTGAAGTAAGACTTGAATATGTACCACCAAAAGAGAAGATTGCAAATATTTTCACAAAACCATTACGCAAGGACACTTTTGAATATCTTAGGAAGAAGGTGGGAGTTCTACCCCTTCCTATTCACAACCAATGTGCATTGGGGTGTGCATGGGTCCAAGGTATTTGTTGGAATTGTTTTTTTTAGAGGTGTTGATATTCATGTTTTGTAATTGATGTCAACATATATTTCAGTTGAAATCTCAGGCAGACTAGTTATCAGTGGTACAGGAAAGAAAAATAGAAGTGTACAGACATTGTACAAGATTTTAGAGCATGTGATCATGGGTATGTATATAGGGATGAGAATGGATCTTATATCTAAGGTCCCTTGTCTTGATCTTAATATTGGCATAAGTTACAGTTATTTTTGTGAAGAGTGAGTGTAGAACAGTGATAGAGAATTGTGACAAAGTTGGTCTCTAAGTTTTGGAGATAACTTGGATGCGAGAATGAGTTATGATTTGTGAGCTTAAGGCATGGAAAAAGACATGTTGGATTATTTTACTTGTGATTTTTGGGTCATTGTGTCCTTGGTGACGTTAGCTGATGCGTGTGATCTTGCTAAGATCTATTTTTGGCCGACTATAGAGATGAAATATATTTAGAGGATGGCAAGTGTAGATTATAGATCTTGGAGTATAATTGATGAGTTGTAATTGATTTTTACTTGTGTAAGGCACCGTGTGTATCTTAGCAAGGGTCTATATAATTAGTTTTACATTGGGGAAGTCATAATAGGCCGACCTAATTGTTTGTTATAAACATGTATAAAGAAGAGTTGTTTCTTGATTAGATAAGTAGGTTGTTGAATGTGAAAGATGTGAGCTTGTATTTATGAATTTTGTTGGATGTAGAGTAGAGGTAGTGATTTTGATGAACATCCTATGGAAAATTTTAAGCAAAGAAAGTTGCTATCAGTCATTTCACTGGTTATTGTTACTCTTATATTCGTATTTCAGACAGTGAGTCCAGAAGGTGGATTTAACCTTCACATTTGGGCAGTGTGCCTAGGTAGTGAGCCTCTTTTTTCTCTTGACTCCTAACAAGGTTTGTCCTTTAACAGGGACTTTGTACTGTATGTAATAATCAGCTCCTAACAAGGATAAATCTCCTAACAAGGATATAATACTTTCAATTCATTATTTGTGGGTATTAATTCCCATCGGGTTTTTTCCCTTAACAGGGTTTCCTTGACAATAATTTCTTGTGTAATGGTGTTACATTTTATGTGTTCAGATTTTCATTGAGTAATTGGTTTATAAAGTTTAAATTTTAATTTAATTGGCTCACAACTTATTCACCCCCCCCCCCCCCCTTANCCCCCCCCTCTTAGTTGTGTTGGTGGACTATTATCACTAACAATTGGTAGCAGAGCTTGTGGTCCTTTGAGAGAAATATTAACAGCTTGAGGTGATCTTGAAGATGACATACTATAGGAAGGAGAGTCCAAAATTTTATCTTGAAAGTTTTAATAGTTGGAAGAACAAGATGAGAACTCACCTACACTTCTTAGGGATTGACTGTTGGATGATTATTAAGAAGGATGAACAAATCAAGACTAAAGATGAATTAGAAACTATAGATGCAAAGGGAAAAAAAAAGTTATATATTGTAATATGGCTTCAAGAGAAGCATTGATCAGTATGCTCTCTAAGGGTGAATTCACAGAGGTTAAAGACTTGGATTCTACACACAAAATCTGGACAAGACTAGAGGCACTATATGAGGGAGATAAGTTTGCCAAGAAGGCAAAGTTGCAGAATTGGAAGACCAAAATGTAGAATTTAAGAATGCAATATGATGAAAATGGTAGAGCATATGTATAGAGGATTGCAGAGGTTGTTATAGGGATTAGAAACTCTAGAGGTACATATATTGAACAATAATTAATTGCAAAGATTCTCAAATCTTTGACACCTATCTAAAAAACTAAAGTGCAAGCGATAGAAGAGATCATACCTTTGTCTGCAAACTTCAATAGAGAGGTATTAATTGCTAATTTGACCACCTTTGAGGCCACAAAGTTGGGAGATACATTTTCTAAGGTGGAATATGCATTCAATTTAATTGTGCACAATGACAAAAAGGTTTTATCAAGTCTTGCGAGCACTAGTAGATATAATAGGTATGAAGAGCATGGCGAATATGATGAGGATTGGACAAAGATAGTAGAAGAGGAAAGGAAACTAGATGAACTTGTGGCTTCGATCACAAGAAGAAAAAAGAGAGGTAAGGGTAAATTTGAAGGAAAGTTACCCTTGAAGTGTTTTCATGTAATAAGATTGGTCATTTTGCATCTAGATGTCCTACAATGGTTCCTAAGCATAAGCCTAAGTTTCACAAACCATATTATTCTAAGGATAAGGAATGTTACTACGCTAGTGAAGGTGTGTCTGAGATGATATTGGGGATTATTGAAATTATATTTATTTATATTAAATATGATGAGCCTATTCATGAAGAAATAGCCTTATTTTCTCATGTTGAAAATAAATTTGAATGGGTCATAGATAGTGGTTGTTCACATCATATGACTAGTGATAAAAGAAAGTTTGTTCAACTAAATAAATATGATGGTGGTGATAAAAGAAAGTTTGTTCAACTAAATAAATATGATGGTGGTGTAGTTAGATTTGGTGATAACACTCCAAAATTGCTCATGGAGTAGGTTCAATTACTCTTCATGGTAAAACTAATATTGGCAATGTATTGCTTGTTAATGGACTTAAGCAGAACTTGTTGAGTGTTGGAAAGCTTGTAGACAATGGCTAGAATTTATAGTTTAGTTATGGAAAATTTACTATCATAATTCAGCCAGGAGAATTGATTGCATTAGGTACAAATTCAAGAGGTAATGTGTGTGAATTGAATACTACAGAGGCTACTTGTTTTGTTGTGAAGGTTGATGACATTTGGTTATGGCATAGAAGGTTTTTTCATATAAATTTTGATAACATTGTGAAAGCAGTATGAAAAATGCAGTCAGAGATTTACCAAAAATTGTGAAGCCCTCTAACACCACATGTAGAGAGTGTGTGATGGGGAAACAAACTAGAAGTAGTTTTCTAGAGAAAATCTTACTCAGCAAAGGGGAAGTTGGATCTGGTACATACAGATATTTTTGGTCCTACAATAAAAATATCTTATTATGGAGAAATGTATTTTATACTCTTTGTTGATGATTATTCTAGGATGATGCAGGTTGCATTTATTAAAGAGAAGTCTAAATATTTTGATACGTTTAAGATTTTCAAAGAAAAAGTTGAGAATGAATCAAGTTTGAAGATAAAATGTTTGAGGTCAGATAGAGGTGGAGATTTTACATCATATATATTTAATAATTACTTCAAAGAGCATGGAATATACAGAAAAACATCATCTCCTAGGACACCACAGTAGAATGGGATTGCAGAGCAAAGAAACAAAACTATACTAGATGTTTCCAAGACTATGTTGCTTGAAGAGAGTGTGTCACATGTGCATTGGAGAGAAGTTGTTAGTACTACAATCTACACTTTAAATAGAATTCATATCAGAGAAGGTGCTAATAAGACACCTTATGAACTTTGGTTTAATCATGCTCCTATTGTGAAATACTTCAGTTAATTTGGTAGAAAATTTTATATCAAAAGGGATGATAAGATAGGAAAATTTGATGTTAGAAATGATGAAGGAATTTTCATTGGTTATTCCACCAATAGAAAGGCTTACAAATGTTTTAATCTAAGATTGAGGAGGATAGTTGAAAGTGTTAATGTGAGAATTAATGAGAGGTTTCAGATTCAAAAAGAACGTATAATTGTAATCAGATTACACAGAATATGGATACAAATGCAAGTCGAGAGTAAACTCTTGAAGTTGATAATGAAATTGAGGTATGCTTGAATGATTCTATTGAGACTCTAAAGACACCAAGGTATGTTAAGAAGAAACATCCTAAAAATCAAATTATTGGTGAAGTAAATAAAGGAATAATGATAAGATCTAGAATGAGAAATGAGATGTATTTCATTTCACAAGTAAAACCAAAAACTACTGATGACACATGTAGAGATGAATCTTGGACTAGAGTAATGCATGGAGAATTGGATCAGATAGAGAAAAAATACTTGTTAATTGGTTCCTAGACCTAAGGACAAGAACATTATAGGGACTAAATGGGTTTTCAGAAACAAAATGAATGAATAAGTTATGGTAGTAGGGAATATGGCTAGACTGGTTTGTAAAGGCTACTCACAACAAGAAGGAATAGACTTTGAAGAAAAAATTTCTCCTATTGCAAGATTAGAAGCAGTTAGGATGTTCCTTGCTTATGTAGTACACAAGAACTTTAAGTTATATCAGATGGATGTGAAATCTGCATTATTGAATGGAGATCTAGAGGAACAAGTCTACATTGAGGAGCCTGATGGATTTCCTTTGATAGATGATTAAGACATGGTTTGCAAGTTGAAAAATGCATTATATGGACAAGCACCTAGAGCATGGTATGCTAGGTTGGATAGGTATTTACTACATCTTGGTTTCAAAAAAGGTAGTGCAAACAGTAATTTGTATTTGAGAGCTAGTGAAGATGGAATATTTATTGTTGAAGTTTTTGTAGATGACATTATTTTTGGAGGAAATGATGAAATGAGCAAGAATTTTTTTGAAGAAATGAAAAATTAACTTGAAATGTCTATGATTGGTGAAATGAATTTTTCCCTTGGTTTGCAAATTACTCAAGATAAGCATGGTATTTTCATCTCGCAAACCAAGTATCTTAACAAATTTTTGAAAAATTTTGGAATGGAATATTGTAAACCTGTTGAAACACATATCGTTACTGGTTGCAAGCTTACTAATACTGATGAATCTCAGAGTGTTTTTAGAAAAAGTACAGATTTATGATTGGAGGCTTACAATATATAACTCACACTAGACTATACATTGCTAATGCAGTTGGAATTGTTGTGAGGTTTCAAGAATATCCTAGAGAGACTCCTCTTTATATAGTTAAGAGGATATTCAGATATCTAAAAGGAACATTGGAATATAGCTTATGGTATGAAAAGTCTGATAATATTACTTTGTGTGCTTATACAGATGTCGCTTGGGTAGTAAGTTTTGACGACAGAAAAAGCACACATGGTGGTACATTTTTCCTTGGAAAGAGGTTGGTTTCATGTTTAAGTAAGAATCAGGATTATATATCTCATTTTACTATTGAATTAGAGTATGTTTTTGTTGCTATAAGTTATACACAGATTGTGTGGATGAAGTAGATGTTGAAGGATATTGGGATTACTTTTGAAGATTCGATGGTTATACATTGTGACAATATGAGCATAGTAAATATGTCAAAGAAACCTGTTATGCACTCAAAGACCAAATATATTTAAATCAAATACCACTTCTTGAGAGAGAACATTGTAGAAAAGGAAGTCATATTAGAGTACGTCAGTACAAAGGAGCAAATAGCAGATATATTCACAAAACCTTTGTCAAAAGATGCCTTTGAGTATCTCAGAGGTATGCTTGGGGTGATAGCCCCTCCTTGCAAGAAATAAATAATGTAGGAATGCATCATTCCAGTAGCTATCATAGGCTATATCATTCATTGGACTTGATTCTTGGATGCCCTCTTCAGGGGGAGTGATCACAGAACATATCAAAACATATTTGGGTGATCAAGCACCTGGTTGTTGAAGGCATGAAGATTTTAAAAACCTACACCTTGCAGAGGTTGGGTGGTCAGATAAGGGGGAGTGATAGAAGTAAAAAATCCCTATTGTTTTAGGGGAAGCTATGTAGAGGATATTAAGAATATTATAAATTGAGAAGGATATTGTTTGGGTTGATGGAATTTCTCATATGTTTGTATCAATGCTAAAGGGGGAGATTGTTGGAATTTTTTATGTTAGATATGTTGACATTCATTTTTTATCATTAATGTCAACATATATTTCAATTTAAGTCTTATACAGACTGGTTATCAGTGGTACATGCAAGACTAACAGAAGTGTACGGACACTGTACGGAGTTTCAAATTATTGGTATGTATATAGGGATAAGAAGGGATCTATATCTAAGCTCACTTGGCTTGATCTTAGTGTTATCATAAGTTACAATTGTTTTTGTGAAGATTGGGTACAGAACAGTGACACAGAATTGTGACAAAGTTGGTCTCTAAGTTTTGGAGATAACTTGGATGCGATAATGAGTTATGATTTGTGAGATTAAAGCATGGTAGAAGACATGTTAGAGAATGTTACTTGTGATTTTTTGGTCGATGTATTCTTGGTGATATCAGTTGAAGCGTGTGATCTTGCAAAGATCTCTTTATGGATGACTACAATGATGAAATATGTTTAGAGGATGGTGAGCGTGGATTATAGATATTGGAGTATAATTGATGAGTTTTAGTTGATGTTTACTTGTGTAATGTACCATGAGTATATTAGAAAGGGTCTATGTAATTTTTTGTACATTGGGTAAGTCTTAACATGTTGACCTAATTATTTATTGTAGACTTGTATAAAGAAGAGTTATTTCTTGATTAGATAAGTAGGTTGTGGAAGGTGAAAGTTGTGAGCTTGTATTTGTGAATTCTGGTGGATTTAGAGAAGAGGTTGTGATTTTGATAAAATTCATTGGAATTTTCTAAACAAATAAAGTTTCTATTAGTCAGTTCATTGGTTATTGTTACTCCTATATCTTTATTTCGGATAGTGAGTCCAGAAGGTGGATTTAACCTTCACATTTGGGCAGTGTGCCTAGGCATTTAGCCTCTTGTTTCTCTTGACTCCCAATACGGTCTATCCTTTAATGGGGACTATGTACTATATGTAATAATCATCTCCTAACAAGGCTAAATCTCCTAACTGGGATACAATACTTTTAGTGCATTATTTGTGGGTGTTAATTCCCACCGGGGTTTTTCCCTTAACAAGGTTTCCTTGAAAATAATTTCTTGTGTTATGGTGTTACATTTGATGTGCTCGGATTTGCATTAAGTAATTGATTTATAAGTTTAAATTTTAATTTATTTGGCTGACAACTCATTCACCCCCCNCTCCTTCCCCCCCCCCCCCCCCCTCTCATTTGTGTTGGTGGACTATTATTGCTAACAGTATTATACGCCTATTATTTTCTAGATCAATTCTTTGAGGGTTCCTCTTAGGAGGATCAGAGTAATTTTTTAAAGGGGATTTTTTTTCCTTTTTCATTGTTCTCAAATAGGGAGAAGAAAAGAAGATCTAAAGTGTTGATATTTATTTATTTATTTTGTCATTGATAAATGTTGTCATCAATGAAAAAGGGGGAGATTGTTGGAATGAGATTGTGGTTCTTTTTGTTTTCATTAATGGTTTTCATTGATGTTAATATATTTGGTTGTAGTTATATTTGGCTTCGGTAATCCAGAATTAGCGTGATCCAGATAATGTGTTATAATGTTTAATCTTTGGTCATGTTTTTCTTGGTCCCACTCATGTTATAATATATTGAGATGCTTTATTTTGGGTCTGGTCCTATCTATTTATTCATGTTTTTGGTTTGGCAATATTATATACATTGTAGCATGTAGATCTTATTTGTTGGCTTTGATTGGTGTGCTGAGTGAATAGTGTGTTGCATTAAGCGAGGATATTTCGGTGTGGTCCATGTTTCATTCCTTCCACCATGGTAATATCTTAGTGAGACCTATTTCAATTTGTATATGAATGAATTTTTAAAATGATAATTGATATTTTTCTTGTCGGAAGGAGGGAACATTGAGAGGGGGTGAATCAGTTTTCTACAAATTTTGGCTTTATTATTCAGATTCGCGAACCACTTAACACATAATGAAAATAAAAGTGCAATAACATAAAGAAAATAAGCATAACACCATAACACGTGGATTTTTACTGTGGAAACCCTGTTAGGGAAAAATCCATGGTGGGAATGGAACCTACAAGATTATACTCTGCGTCTTATTGTCATACAATGATTTGGGAATGCACATGCATTTTGGCCCACTGCCTAGAACTCACTAGTCAATTACAATAAGGGTTGCAACCCTGTAGAAAAAGGCTCACTACCTTGCAAGATCACTACAATGATCACAGTAAGTTTTGAACTACTAAAATAGCATCTACCAATGCCTAGTTATAGTTCAGCATAAGATCATTACTCTAATCTACTACACTTTTCCTCTAACTGCCTTTTTTCTATTCTTCTCTAATCAGATTATCAGATCTCAATTTCTTGCATCAAAACCTTCACATAAAAACTTTTTCACTTCTCACATGCATCAACTCACTTTTCAAACCCTAAATAATCCATCTTATAGGTCCACAACCAAAAATTTGATTGCATCATGTCAGCTTAGAAATGTTCTAAGGAAAATATGAACCGTGTTAACCATGTCAGCCAAATCCATAATTCAAATTCACTTCCTACCATAAGTATCATATGTATGCACATATACATTTTGGCTTCACCATTTGAACATAAAATTAAGTTCCAAATATGTTTTACCAAGTCCGCAAAAAGATTTTTCCACCATTTTGGCTATTCTGACTGTCAAACACAAAAATTGATATATAGTTCCATCTATCTGTCACACTATGTATCACCTAACCTCCAAAATATGGAATAAGGATCTCCATACATCCAAAATACTACCCTAACATCCATGACCAAAAATTTGAACATGGAAAAGTCCACCAGACCAAATACTAAATACTAGCAGAACACCCTATTCTTCATTTCCATACTTAACCAATTTCTCACTCTGACTTTTGGTCTAATATCCTACTATAATGTGCATGTGAAATAAGATTTTATTTATCATCAGTGACAATATCCAAGCATATATTTAGTGTCTCTTTCCAACAATCGCCCCCTTTTGCATTGATGGCAACACATACTAAAAAATGACTAAATGCCAAAAACTTAATATGCGCATAACTCCAAAACTCCAAAAGATTCAATAACTAATCCCCCTAAACCACCATTATGCATATTTGATCATAGTTTTCACTCTCCTACACTCCCATTTTGACATAAATGGAAAAGGAAGGGATCTACATGCTAAAATACCATGCAAAACCTATTTACACACCTTCATATGTACATACAAAAAGTAGTAACTTACATCAATGTGCAAATATATGCACAAATAGTCTTCAATAATTTCATATCATTCTTACAACCATGTTTGATACTGCTCAACATAGATATATGGCCATTGAATAAATACACTTTTTCTTCTACCACTTCCAAGTTAACTGGGGATGATGTAGCTAAGGCATCTTGTGCCTCCCTCAATGTACTAAATAGAGTCTGAATTTTGGGAGCAATCAAACTTCTAAGCTCTCCCACTCTTCAAATTATTTTATCCTTTTCTTTTTCCAGACCCTTGATCTTGTCAAGTAAGGATATTATTTGAACTTCTTTTTCAAAAGTAGAAGTGGTCAAAGGATCAAATGATTGAGCAATTTGCTCCAATTTCTTCTCACATTCCTTTATTTGCTTATTAATTCCTTCAACAAATTTATAAATAGATACACATGACTTCTATATGTTTCCATATTTAGTTAGAGAAAATTTAATTCCCTTAATGTTGGTGTCTAACACATCTTTGTCATATGTTATTAATTTCTTTAGCTCATCAAATCTTTTCTCGTTAAGTTCTTTCCTAAACTTTATCTCAGCAGATTTTTCAAATGATTCAAAGTTATAACTTACTGCACCAATTAGGCTCTTGAGTTGGTCACGGGGACTATCTACAACATCTTTAACAAATGATGGCATCAAATTTTCCAATATACTATATGCTTTCTCCAATAACTTTTTGTCTTCTATGTGATTCTTCAATATTTCTTCCATAGCTTGAGCTTCTGATAGTTGTGCAAGTTTGAGCTTTTGAAGTGGGGAAATAACTTCCAAGTCATTTGGGCCTTGGGATATTTCTAGATCAAGTTGTATAGTATCCTTCTCTATAAAATCCTTTACTTCCTTGGCATTGTCTCTTGCCTCCCCTTTTCTTTCTTATCCATCTCAACTACCACCTTACTTTCATCTTCCACCTTAGGTTCTTTTGTTATCAATGGAATATTATCTAGAGGTTGAACATCCTCTACATATTTTTCCTTCTCTATCTTTGCTTCCTTCTTTTTCATCTGCACTTGTTTTGTCACTATTTTTGAAACATCCAAAATATTAATTTATTCTTGTATTTCCACCTCCTTAACATTAGGAACATCAACTATAGGTAGACCAAATTTAGGAAGTGAAGTACTTGCACCTTGATTCTAGAGTATAACATCATATTTATTCCTTTCAAGATATGCTCTCATAATATTTTATGTCTCCTCAATCACTTCTCTTGTTTTTTCCATCATGAGCTTATTCATTCTCAGATTGCTCTTGAACTCTTTCTCAGATCCCTTGAGAATTTTTTTTACCTCATCTACAAATATGACCAGACATATATCAACCAATATCTTTTCTCTCAACCTCTTTTCTGCAACTAAAACATATGATTTCCTAGAATCTAAAATTTTGTACAGGAGCTTAGGTAAATCAGATGCAACTTCAATAAGTACCTTTTTGAATATATACAAATATCTTACCACGACCTCTTCAATAACTCTCTTCCCTTCATCATCAAATTTTTCAAAGAATATTGGAAATGGATTCAAATTAACATAATATTTAATGCTCTTCACTACATTATTAAATGGCATGCCATGTTCATCTGAATCAAATTTAGTCTTCTTACTTATGTTTCTCCATTGGACGACTTTGGATTTGAGGTTTGTGGAGCTTTGGTCTTCTTCTAATTATTCAATTGTTTTACTGCATCATCTAATTCATTAGCCTCATCATCTTCAATGGTAACTTCTTCTTCCTTATTTTCCTCTTTCTTCTTCCTCTTTAATTCTTTCACAAGTGGTGAAACTTGAGGTTTCTTTTATGTTGAACTCTTGCTCTGCCTACCCTTAGCAGGTGGGGGTTCAGAACTAGACTTAGCAATCTCTGCAGACTTCTCAGAACCTTGTTGAGTTCTCCTTCTTGCTTCTCTAACCTTCTCAATAGTAATTCCTATGTATTCAGAAAGTCCTTCAATTTTATTTTTGGAATTCCTTGCTATCTCTTGTTTCTTCATCTCCATATGCACCTTTAGATCCTTTTCTACATATGTTCCAAATATTTCCTCAGTATGGTCAATTGGTTTTCTCAATAGATATTGAGAATATAAATGTAGTACACATTCATATACCTCATATCCCATTGGCATTACCCATGAGGTTCTTGTTTCAACTGCCTCCATTAGGCTTTGGTTAGTGTCAACCATAAATCAGATTGTATCATGATATTTCTCAACTATGGACTGAGGGATTCTATCCTTAGAATGCATCATGTTCTAAAATACCTTAAAATATCTTGATATTCTATATATCCTCATCTTTCTATAATTCCATACATCAATTCCCTAATTTGACTTGCTACTTGTCTATCACAGACCAATCAATAGGACCAACACTAGGAAATTCATTCATGAAATAAAAGAAAATACAAAAGATTAAGGTACTAAATTTGAATGAGTTCTTCTTGTCCTTAATCTTTATCAAGTTCTCTATCATATAAACTATTAGCACTTCACATATGCCATATTCCTTGTTCTCCTTTAGCATCTGATATTAAGTGTAAATGGCAGTACCAAACACTAAATTATCTCTGCTAGAGTGATAAACTATATACCCTATCACCATTGATGTATACTTCACATAATATTCAATTATGCCATTGATATTCATACCTCTTTTGTTAGAATTATCTCCAATTTCATAATTAACTATATCATTCTTCACTAACTTAAGTGCAGGGATTCCACAAGAGGCCCATAATCATGTCACTACCTATATGACCTCCTCGTTAACCTTAAATGGCTTTCTGAGCCACCAAAATTCATTGTGTATCCTAATTAGTATATATTGAATCTATTCATCCTCCTCAATCAAAAAAAACCTAGCAAATTGATCTAACTTCTTGACTTTTAGGGCCTTGAATCATGGCTTCAATTGATAATCCTTTCCAACAAGCTTTCCATTGTATAAATATTTCATATTATCAGTGCCTAGGTCTTCCATATTGGCATTAATGTGTTCCCTAACATCCTCAATGTGAAAAACCCCATATGTCACATTTGAAAATACACGCTTAGGATCTACTTCCACTTATTTAAAGGGATGTTTCTTGAATTTTGGTTGAGGCCTCTCGGTGATATCAACAATAAGTGGATTATTCAACCTAAAGGATTGAAATTGTTGATATACCCATAGATATATACCTTTCACCAAACTAGGGTTTGCATGTGAATCACCTTGAACAATCATCTTTTTTCTTTGGTCTCAATGGGATTTGCTTGCAAAACTCTTCTTCTCTCATTTTCTTGAATGTAGAGTGATAAATTCAAGTCACACATTACTTTTTTTATTTTACATACCTGAATTTTAGGTATCATTAATGCTCCATACCCTAAGTGTTTTGAAACACCCACT
The DNA here is from genome assembly GCA_018584345.1 of Thuja plicata. NCBI lineage: Eukaryota > Viridiplantae > Streptophyta > Pinopsida > Cupressales > Cupressaceae > Thuja > Thuja plicata. The sequence continues at coordinate 3,767,662 of MU225099.1, forward strand.
TTAATACTAGGTTCACAAAGATTGATTGTGGACCTTCAAAACCTATCAAATTCTTATAGTAAAGACTTCAAAACCTTTGTTTTGACTAATTATTGCTTTTCCATGCCTACCAAATTCAAGCATCAACATCTACATGGGGTTTCATAAGATTTTTATTACAAGCTCCCTAGGCCAAAGGCTTAATTTCAATTTCTAGAGGAATTACTAGCATCATATCCAAATGCAGACTTATTAGTTATGTTCTCAACATTCTTCTTCACCCATGTCTGCTTCATCTACTTTTGAATCTCTTCAAAATTTACTTTTTCCTTTCCTTTATCACTTCTTTGTTCATTTCTGCTCCTGTCTACTAAACCTTTCATGTTTACATTATTACTCCTGTAGTACCTTGCAATATGACTAGATTTATTATATTTGTAACATACAACATTCATTTTCCTATTGTTGTTTCTCATATGGTTTCTTCTTGTTCCACATTTATTTGCAATATGACCAAACTCATTGCATGCATAACACTTAATGTTGCTTTTTTTATTGAAAGAGTTGTTCACAAAACTTCTGCACTCACTTGACTTACAATTGTATTTTTTGCACTTAAAACATTGACTGGAAAAAGATGCATTATTTTAATTCATCCTATTCCTATAATGCATGGTTTTATGACCAAATTTTTTGTAGATAAGGCACTTACCACTGATTCTTTGAGCATTAGGTTGTCTTGTGGAAGTCCTCTTTGTCTTGTTCTTCTACTAATCAGATCTAGGGTTTCCTTGACCATATCCAAATTTGGAGATTTCTCCTTTCTCAAATCCAAGACCACTCTTGTCATATGGACTCCTCTAAATTTTGAGTAATGAATCAAGTTCGACTAAGCTAAACACGAAATTCTCCTTGTATTCATTAGCAATCACAAGCTCTTCTCTTAGTTATTTCTCAATATCCTTGGCCTCGTGTAGATTAGCAACAAGACTATTACATTCATCATATCTTTCCTTTAAGGATTGATTGAGATTATCTTCATTATTATTCATGTCTTAAATCTCCTTGGTCATCCTCATCACTATATTTTCTTTCCCATTCTACATGATTGAATTCTCTCACTTAATCTTCTCACACTCTTTAGTCTTCACTCAATTTTTCATCATCTGAGCTCTTAATATCTTTTTTCTTTAAATGTTCAGAAAGTTCCCTTCTCTTAATATTTTCTTGTTTAAGATTTTATTTTAAATACTTAATGAAAATTCCATCTTCTCTGAGATTCCTCTACAACTCTTGAACTTCAGCTTTAGAATTATGAAGATCATCCAATGCAACTAAGATTTGTTCTTGCAAACCTGAATTCATTCCTTCTTTCTAGATCACCCTCAATCGGTTAGGTTTCCTTCAATGGATCTATCTCTGATACCAATTATTGGAAGGAGGAAACACTGAGAGGGGGGTCAATTAGTGTTCTACAAGTTTTGACTTTATTATTCAGATTCACAAACCACTTAACACATATAATGAAAAGACAAGTGCAAGAACATAAAGAAAATAAGCATAACACCATAACACATGAATTTTTGTCATGGAAACTTGGTTATGGGAAAAACCATGGTGGAAATGGAACCCACAAGAGTATACTCTACAAGAATATTCTCTTACAATGATTTGGGAATGCACATGCATTCAGACTCACTACTCAATTACAATAAGGGCTGCAACCCTGTACAAAAAGGTTCACTGCCTTAGAATATCACTACAATGAAAACATAAATTTTTAAAATGCTCAAATAGAATCTATTAATTCCTATTTACAGTTCCACATAAGCTTATTACTCTGATTTGATACACTTTTTCTTTAACTACCCTATTTTTTTGTTCTTCTCTAATCAGATTATTAGATCTTAATTTCCTGCATCAAAACCTTCACATGACACCTTTTCCACTTATCACATACATCAACTCACTTTTCAAACCCTAAACAATTCATAGTATACGTCCACAACCAAAAATTTTATCACATCATGTTGTCTTAAAAATATTCTAGGAAAATGTGAACCGTGTTGACCATGTCAGCCAAATCCACAATTCAAATTTACTTCTGACCAAAATAACCTACACATGTCAACTTCACCATTTGAACATAAAATTAAGCACCAAAAACATTTTACCAAGTCTGCAAAAATATTTTTCCACCATTTCGTTTGTTCTGACTGTCAAACACAAAAACTGATATACATATCCATCTATCTTTCACACCATGTATCACCAAACCTAAAAAAATATGGAATAAGGATCTTTCATACATCCAAAATACTACCCTAATGTCTGTGATGAAAACTGTAAACCTGGAAAAGTCCATTGGACCAAATACTGAATACTGGTATAACACCTTGTTCTTCATTTCCATACTTAACCAATTTCTCACTTTGACTTTCAATTTGATCTCCTACTCCAATGTGCATGTGAAATTAGAGGTTAGTTTCCATCAATGACAACATCCAAGCATCTATGCAATGTCTCTTGCAAATAGTTTTTAGCCGACATGAATGTATGAAATGGTATATAGTGAGGATGATTTATGTTCAATAAAGATGTAAGTATCCGAGCAATGAGAACTTGAAGGAAAAATATGCATACATCTTTATGCAATTATATGCAACCAGTGATAGAAAATCATTCTTCTATATTGCATTTGGTGAAAAATGTTTTAGTGGTTTAATTGTTTCTCATTATTTATTATTTTGGTAGTTAGATGAGTTTCAGTTGTGATAGTTGGTATGTATTCAGGTAGTTAGTCTGACCAGCAGTGAACCTTACCTACAATAAGCATATCGACAATGAGCCTTTGTAAAAAGAACCTCAACCAATGTTATTATTCATGATAATTAGTTTCTCTATGGTTTTTCCCATGTTGGATTTTCCACGTAAATATGGTGTTCATTGTGTTTGGTGTTCCTTTTTTCTTTGAGGTTTATACATGTTATGATTATCTGATTGAACTAAGTTTGCATCAAATTGATTGAGTTAATGAAAAATTTTTTATGATTATTGATTCAGCCCCGCCCCCTCTCAGTTATCCATGAGTGCTCTACATAATGTACTCATAACAAGAGGAAAAATGAGAAAATGACACAAAGTCCACCTTCTCAATGTAGTGTATAAACAAATAGAGGTTTTAAGGGATCAAATTTCAAACAAATAGATATTCCAAAGCTCAAAGTTTCCAATATAAGTGTAGTGCATAAAAATTTAATAAGAAGAACAAGAAATAAGAAACTAAAGCCTACTCTAACATTAATATGCACTCCTCAAATGATATGGTAAACATACAAATGTGATAAAATATAATATGAAAAAAAAGTTAATCTACTCAACGAAATACATGCAAACCTCCAAAAGACCAAGTGTAAATCATGTTGATAATGGAGGAATGTGGTTGCTCACAAATTATATAGCATAAAAATGTATGAAAAGATGATATATGAGGAATGAGGATAATGCTCTCAATTTATAGATTTTGAGGGGAATGAAGGGTTGAGATTTAATTGGAAATAGAGGGCTAAGATTCATTTAGATCAATGATGTGGCAATGATGTGGATGCCAAATAGGAAAAAGGGTTGACCATTCAAAAAGGATGAATTCCTCACACATGTGTGAGAAACTTTGAAGAGTGGGACAATAAATGCCAAGTGAGGGACAATGTTAGAGTTGAGTGGTTCAAGAAATCTCAAAAATGTGTGAGTAAGGCTCAAGAGAAAGTGGGAGACAAATGTGTAAGAGTTGAAAGGCTCAAGGTAAGTACACATGTGGGGAGTGGAATGTGATGGTATAAGAGTTGACTTGGGTTTGCTAATCCATTTGATTAGGATCATGAAAATGATTAGGGAGTGACTATTGTGGGAGATTATGATTAATTAGTGAGAAAGTGGGTTGGTTTGAGTTAGAAGGATGGGTTAGGTTAGGGAAGTGAGGTTAGGTGAGTGTTAAAGTTAGGAGCCATGTATTCCAATAGAATTAAATGCAATATTTAATTCCAGCCAGGAGGAAAGGGATTAATTAAGTAAACAAAGTTATTTACTTAATTAAATGAAGGGTTAAGAAGCAAGTCGGCTTTTTAGGATTGTGCAAGTTGATGAGGGGAAATAGGCTAGGTTAGTTTAATTAATTTAGGATAAATTAAACTCTTGAGATAGGATAGGATTAAATAAATGTAAATTTACTTAATCAAGAAAAGGAGATAAAGGTGATGTTAATTAAATAAATATAAATTTATTTAATTAAGGGTAGGACAAGGATAAATTTAACTAAATAAAGATAAATTTAGTTAATTAGGGATAAAGTAAAGCTAAATTATTATTAAATAAATAATAATTATTCATTTAACTGGCTACGATAGGATAAGGATAAATGTGTTCGAGTATGGATAGATTTTGGTGTCTACATTTTGCCCCTCTTTGATGTAGCATCACAAAGTGGTGTTATATCAAAGAAGAATAAAACATAGTGGATAAAAGGGATATGATTGGTAGCATGATGCCCCTTTCATTAGTAGGATGAGGAAGGATGATGTGGATGGATTGGTATTTTTTGATGCTACATCAAAGAAGAATAAAACATAGTGGATAAAAGAGATAAAACTGTGTTACCTCGACCCCAATTTTTTATACATGTACATTTAAGCCAAATTGAAGTCGAGGTTTCCCTTTGTATCATATGTCCTTCCTTACAATTTTTATGCAAAATTTGAACTAAGTCAAGTGTCTAGACTTTGAACCCTTTGAACTGTTGAACCAGTTCAACTAGTTTAGATAGTTAGGTATTGAACTAGTTGAACCTCTTGAACTAGTTCAATGAGTTCAATTGGTTCAACGAGTTCAATTGGTTTAAAAACTACAAAAGTTTTTTTGGTCAATTTTTGTCGGGATGTCCTGTTATTGGTCCTTAATTATTTTGTGCTCAATGGGAAATGGAATTATCCTTTGAACCTCTCTAACCCATTGAACCTTTTCAACTTGTTCTTGTGGTTCAACAAGTTTGATGAGTTCAATGACATTCTGATGCTGGAAAACATGAAAGTGACCAGCGATGGGATTTTTTTGGTAGGTTCATTTAAATTGTGAACTTTGCAGTTCTTCTCAGAAAAAGGTGATAATTATGAAACAAAAATCTCACACGTAAGGATTTATGGGTAATTAATGTTTGTGGAGGATGAAAAGTTGCACGAATTTAATTGACACAGATGGAAAGATTAAGGCAAATCTTTATGAATCTTTCATTATGAATAAGTGTATTTAAAAGGGGTATTCCTACCATGAATAAACTTAAAATCTAGAAAGACGAAAGAGGAGTGCAAGGTAAAGAATATTTCCTGGTTTTAAAGTAGCAGAAGTTTTCAGTCTTAGAGGTGAGTTCAATTGTTCCCTGTTGGTATTTTTAGTGTGATAAAGCTTGTAGGAATCTTTTATTGGTTAATATATTGTAAGCCCTACTACCATGAGAACAACATTCAAATTTTTGAGAATGAAAGTATCTTAGTCTAATCTTCACCTAAATGTGGGGATACTTCCTGGGTACAATATGACCTAGATGAATTTGTAGAAAAGACTAAAATAATAGAGGAGGGTTCTATTATGAGTAAAATTTTTGAAAGTGGCATTGTTGAAGCTACGGCCTTCCCCTAGCTATGATATGTCCAGATATTATAAAGGAATGTATGAGCAGATATGATCCAAAAGGAAGGTATATTAAGAAGGTTAATGGTGAAGTGTTATTACCTATTAAAGGAGAAACAATTTCAGTTTCTCTAAAACTTCCAATTAGGGAAACCTATTTTGAATTCACCAGTTTTGTTAGGATCTATCTTTTATGATAAGAAGTAGGTATATAGGAATGTAATTACTAAGAGTTGGCTAATAAAACCCCAAAAGGGTGGGTCGAGGATACCAAGGTCACTCACAAGAGAGCATCTAAAACATCATATTAAGAATTTGGTGGTGTTTTTGCATAGAGTGAGAGAAACTGGCCATGCTTTTTATTTCAAAGATTTGATGTTTTTTTATTTATTCAGATCATCTTGGAAGGTACCCGGCTCCTTGATTGGGGAGACATTATAGCTGGAGAAATGCATGACCAATTAAATAATGGTCATTTTGGACATGAAGGGTTTCACATGTCCTATTATTTATTTTACTGCTTAGCCTGCACCAAGGAATGGCAGGGGTTGCCCTATGAGCCATTTGTAGAGGTAATTAGAATCTATGAGTAATACCCACATTTGCAAAGGAAGAGGTGTTTTGATAATTATAAAAGGGTATATGATGTTCTTACTAGAATATTAACCCATGAACTGGGTGGATTTCTTAACAGAAGAATGTCGGAGGAGGCTATGCAGATGGTGAGTGTCTATGATAGTGAGTGTCTATCTCAGGGTAGGTGGTTTTAAAGGGTATGCACTGGACTATTTTGTGCTAGTTGAGTTATGCATAAAACTTTCTCATGTGAGCAAGATGTACTTGCCTAAAAAGGAATCTAGTATATATTTTCTCATTGAATTATGTTCATGTGAATGCAAAACTGGCTCTAATGCTCTTAATTTGGAGATGAATTTATTGAAATTTAATTTCCAATTTTATAAGGCGATGGCTAATTTTGACAGTAGGGGATTTGTTGGAGAACATTTAGTTCTAAAAAGAGATTTCTTACCCCTTCCTCACCTAGAAGATTAATAGGAGAATTATTTTGACAAAGAAGTGGTAAAAAGGCTATGGAGCAGGTTCTCCCTGCAAAAAATTATTATCTTTGGCTTGAAAATGAATATAAATGAAGTTGAAGAATATGGGAGTTCCCTATTGGACCCTATGTATGAATAGGTGAAGTTGCTTTCGGTCCCATAAACTGACTGGACATTTTCCAAAAATAGAGAATGTAGAGCTGAGGTCATTTACAGTTATAAGGAGGATAGAGAAGTGGCTTAAGGAACAGAAGGATAATAGAGCTCAACCTTAGAAGAAGAAATATGTTAATATTTCTAAGAAACACAAATCCCATGTTTCTCTTACTGATAAAATTGTTAGATCTGTGATGTAGGTGAACCTTAAGTCCAGGTCAAGAAATCTACTATTACCAAGAAACCTAAAGTCCCCCTATAACTACTTTTTGTGTTAGAGTGACCAGGTCAAGGTCAAAACACAAAGGAAAGGAATTAAAAATTGAAGATACATTCATTAATCTAGATTCAAGAAAAGAAGGTGAAAAGAAGATGGTTGATGAAGAAATAGAATTCCCTAAGCTGGACATAGATTATCAATCTAATATCCCAATTGATCTTGAAAATGAAGTTGATTTTACTAGATCCCTGGCTATGGTGACACCTCCACCTAATCAGTCTCATGTGATCATAGGAACCTATAATGCTACTCCTAAGTTCTTGGAAATAGAAATGAGAAAAAAGAGAAAGAGTGTTATGTTTTCTCTTCATCTCGATGATATGGTCAATAAATGTTTTGGAACAACCCCGAAGCCCAAAAATTTTAAAAATACTTCAAGGATACCAATGGATTATGAAACATGGATTTGGTTGCAGAATTTGCAAGGCCTAAAATAGAAGATGAAATTCAGGAACCTATAGCTGATGACTTTAAGATAGAGAGAGTGAATCTTGGTGCAGCTGATAGAGTTGAATACATTGATGTCATTCGCAACCCAAATCCACAGCCAGTTACCCAGGATCCCATGTTCTTTGATCTCTAATCTTTGGCCAGCCAAACTTTTCTAGATCAATTCCAACGAGGAAGAATGGTCACTGGAATATTTGATAGTTGTGTTGGTTGTATTTCCTATTTTTGTTACCTTGCCTTGTTCTTTGTCTTGCTCTCTGCAAAATTTTCAGGTTTTCATGCCTATACCTTGCCAAATTGTCAAAACCCTGAAAAAAACCTAAAGCCTAGTATTAAACGATGCATGTTTAACCCCTTAGCCATGTCTTATGTTTTGTCATTACCTTTTTAAGTCACTCAAGACATGTGCTTTAAAGTCAGGTCGCTTGATCGCGTTACCCAGATCGAATATGCCAAAACCTTTCCTGACTTAGTTTTTCCTTTATGTCGCGTAGTCTCTTGAAAAAATTGAATATTCCATCAATGTCTCGAGACTTAGCGATCTTTCTCTAGTCGGGTTGTCACTTGAATTTCATGTTATAAGCTTTTAAAAGGAGCGGGACCCACTTCAGTCGGGTGATCGCGAGGCAGGTCAAAGAGTCAACAAAATGTTCTCCGACTTCGCGATTCACTTCATGTCGCATGATCGCTGGATCAGGACATTCAAACAGTTAAGCTTTGCTTCAGTCGCGTGGTCTCGTGATTAATTGGCAGTTAATGGATAACAGTCCCGACTCAGTGACTAACGGTTTCATGTTAAGTGATTTCCCTCAGTCGGGATGTCGCCAGATCAGGGCGGTTACTCAGCTTTCCAGAATGCATAAAGAGGACCAAAGAATAGATGACATCTGTCACAGAACTAGTGGTTGTCGTGAGGTCGCCAGAAGGAGGAAAGGGATCAAGCGATAAGGATACAAAGGTATTTTCCCCCTCAGTCGTGAAGTCTCCTGATGATTTAGGGGCATGAAGAAATGTAAGGCGATTATGCGACAGTCGTGCGATGGAAGGATGAAAAGATCTGACGGTGGTCGCTAAGTCTGCTTATAAAAGTGCCCCAGGGAGAAAGTCCTTCCGACTCAGCGATTAAGGTCTGTCGCGAGGTCGCTGTAAACAGAGAAAGGGTACCTTTTCAATAATAAGGTCATGATAAATGTATCACCCGACTCAGCGACTAAAGGTTGTCGTGTAATCTAGAAAAGAGAAATGAGCATCTAGCGACTTGGCGATAAAAATGAAATGTTAAATGGTAACGGTTTGTCGCGAAGTCTGATGAACAAAGATGAGTTAAGGTTAACTCCATGCGACTTCAGTTTCACCATAGTCGCCTGATCGCTAGAGAGACTTGGGTCAGCCGAGGTAAAAGAGTTACATTGTCACCAAGTCTAAAGAGTAAACCATGGTTAAGGAAATGTGCTCGCGACAAAGAGACTTAATGAGGTTGCGAGGTCGCCTGATAACAGGATCTATAAAAGCGGCGCCAAGTGGAGGATGTGACAGAGAAGATCACCCGGCGGCCAATCAGATACAAGAATTTTTTATTACTGTGTACAAAAGGTAGCTGAGATGTATGACAAAGGACGAATCAGAGAGTGCCATGTCAGCTGTCTTAACCATTTTATGATTGCGCCAAAATATTCATGATTTAAATTTGATTTTCTGTCACCTCGCTCAACTACGGCTAGGTTTTTGAACGTTTCACGGCATATCAACTTAATGGCAGAACTGACGTTCTTGAATTTTGAGCCATGTACTCTGAATCCTTTGGCTATAAGCAGGGGATTGTGCATTCATTCCTAATCACCGAGTTTATGATTTCAAGGCCAAGTTGTTGTTTCAGAGTGAAAAGTGATATTCTGAGCTGTTGAGGTGTTCTGAGGTGATTACGATTTCTAAGAGTTACAGAGAGTTGTGATCTTAGATTTGTTTCAATATCATTCAGACAGAGAATTCAAGTGCCTAAAAACATGAGTACTTCTATGAGCGTTGCATCTACTAGTGGAGGCAGTGGAGACGATCCCAAAGGAAAACCTAGCTTCTCAGATGAGTTTCTCCAGCTGCTGCCAGGGTCAACTCAGAATAGAAAGATT
>MU225099.1:3803089-3820235 GCA_018584345.1 Thuja plicata
CATAAACAATGCATGATGCCCTAGCTTGCAGCCCACGAGCCATCAAGACATTTCCTCATGAAATGATCATAAACAGGGAGTACCACATAGTGAATATCAACAGCAAAACAAATAAAGAGAGATCAAACACTACATGCTATCAAAATAGAATGGAAGTGGTGATTCAATGCATCTACAACCTCAACAGAATGGCACCATTGATCCAATAATAGAAAATACATTACAAATGCCAAGCTAGCTAGTCACGGTCTCAATGAAATAAATAGTGTATAAATAAAACAATATATGGTGCACAACAACAGCAAGCATGTAATGACAACAATAACATCATACATATATATGAATATATGTATATGTATATATATGTATATATGTATATACACACACACACACACACACACACATATATAACAAATAGAGCTCATAACAGGGTCATGTGGTGCTCAAACAGTGAGCTCATAAACAATGCATGATGCCCTAGCTTGCAACCCGTGAGCCATCAAGACATTTCCTCATGAAATGATCATAAACGAGGAGTACCACAAAGTGAATATCAATAGCAAAACAACTAAAGAGAGATCAAACACTGCATGCTATCAAAATAGAATGGCAGTGGTGATTCAATGTATCTACAACCTCAACAGCATGGCACCATTGATCCAATAACAGAAAATACATTACAAATGTCAAGCTAGTCACGGTCTCAATGAAATAAATAGTGTATATATAAAACTATATATGGTGCACAACAGCAGCAAGCATGCAATGACAGCAATAACATCATATATATATATATATATATATATATATATGTATGTATGTATAGATGTATATATATATATGTATATATATGTATGTATATATGTATATGTATATAACAAACAGAGCTCATAACAGGGTCATGTGGTGCTCAAACAGTGAGCTCATAAACAATGCATGATGTTCTAGATTACAGCCTGCGAGCCATCAAGACATTTCCTCATGAAATGATCATAAACGGGGAGTACCACATAGTGAATATCAACAACAAAACAAATAAAGAGAGATCAAACACTACATGCTATCAAAATAGAATGGCAGTGGTGATTCAATGCATCTACAACCTCAACTACATGGCACCATTGATCCAATAACAGCAAATACATTACAAATGCCAAGCTAGTCATGGTCTCAATGAAATAAATAGTGTATATATAAAACAATATATGGTGCACAACAGCAGCAAGCATGCAATGATAGTAATAACATCATACATATATATGTATATGTATATGTATATGTATATGTATATGTGTATATATGTATATATGTATATATGTATATGTGTATATACATATATGTGTATATATATATATGTATATAAAAAACCAAGCTCATAAAAGGGTCATGTGGTGCTCAAACAGTGAGCTCATAAAAAATGCATGATGCCCTAGCTTGCAGCCCACGAGCCATCAAGACATTTCCTCATGAAATGAACATAAACGGGGAGTACCACATAGTGAATATCAATAGCAAAACAAATAAAGAGAGATCAAACACTGTATGCTATCAAAATAGAATGGCAGTGGTGATTCAATGCATCTACAACATCAACAGAATGGCACCATTGATCCAATAACAGAAAATATATTACAAATGCCAAGCTAGCTAGTCACGGTCTCAATGAAATAAATAGTGTATATATAAAACAATATATGGTGTACAACAACAACAACAAGCATGCAATGACAATAATAACATCATACATATATATGTATATATGTATATATGTATATGTGTATATGTATATACATATATGTATATATGTATATGTATATATGTATATGTATATATGTATATGTATATAACAAATAGATCTCAAAACATGGTCATGTGGTGCTCAAACAGTGAGCTCATAAACAATGCATGATTCCCTAGCTTGCAGCCTGCGAGCCATCAAGACATTTCCTCGTGAAATGATCATAAACGGGGAGTACCACATAGTGAATATCAATAGAAAAAAAAATAAAGAGAGATCAAACACTTCACACAATGCCTTGAAGGTAATAGTAATGATGCCCTAGCTCTCAAAGCTCGCAGGTCATCAAGCATTCCATATGCAAAGATGTAAACAATGCCAGTATTAAATAGTGAGCTAATAAACAATGCAACACAATATTTGCACCTTAGTAAACACATGTTAACACAATATGTTGTTAACAAAATATGTTAATAGGCTAATATACATGTTGTTAACATATTTTGTTAACAACATATTTTGTTAACTAAGGTGAAAATATTGTGTTGCATAGACACGGCCCTCAAAGCTCGCGGGTCATCAAGAATTCCAAATGCAAAGATGTAAACAATGCCAGTATTAACATTCATATTGTGCCATTAAATCAACAAATGCCATCAAAATGAAATTGAGTTAATGAAAAGACAAAGCTCGAATGCCTACCTCAAGTCATGGCTGCCATATGAAGATCAAACTCTAAGGAACTATGACTATGCACATGCATAATTGTAGATGAAGATCAGTATAGGGTGTCAGGAATTGCTTAGATCCTTTGGATCTAACCCCATCTTTTCCTTCCTTGCAGGTTGTGGATCATACAGGAGCATACTAAATCAGAACACCGAGTCAACACTTCATTACTTCAGGAAATGTCTGGTACCTTCATTATTTATGTTCATCCACTTATGTATGTTTACATTCATTCATATTCTTCTGAAAATTGGCTATACTCATATTCTTCTTGTGTCTGAGTCTTCCCACTATGATCAATTTAATGTTGTAAATCTTGACATAGAATTCGATATCAATCTGACGATATGATTACAATGTGGGGGAGTCGAAGAAAATATATGTACAGTTATAAAACCTAAAGTTAAATTTATAAAGTAACATATCATTTATAAAACCTATCGTAACATGTCATTTTGTGTTTAACATTTTTTTTCACAACTAAAGAGTTCTCACCATGAGCAAATAGATTGACTATTTTCTATCAAAACCATATGTGCAGATATAAACATTAAGTACAACATGTCCAATTTTTTTTTAGATATACACATTAAGGATCATGTCAGATAATACAAGGGAATTCGATCAAAATAGGGAGACAATCGCTATATTGTTGTCTAACTTTCAAAGAGAAGGCAATGAAAAATGTTATTATGCATGCAAGAGTTGTAATGGCTTAAAGACAAGAAGAATCAAAATCAAAACAGCAAAGAGACATTGTAGGGAGAATGGTCACATTGAAGGGGATTTGATTATCATCCATTGGTAATTATTGTTTTTTATATTGTTTTCACAATTAATATACATATGAACCATGGAAAGAGGTTTGATTATCACATTGAAGGGGGGTTTGATTATCATCATTTTTTATATAGGTCGATCTCCCTAGTGTAGTACATGATATGGACCACCACATCCTAGAGGAACATGGGGGTGTGAATATAGAGGAACATGGAGGTGTGAGTATTGAAGTTGAACATCATGATCCCATGGAAGATGACGATCATTCACTAGAAAACACATTTGAAGATGATGGTATGAATACATTGATCATTGACACACTTGGTACTGCTACTTCTGGTGTTGTTGATGATGATGATGATGATGATTATAATGATGAGGATGAAATTGACATCATCCATGATATACCTCTACTTGAGAAGGATAACACGCCCCTTTAAGAAGGCTCCCAATCTACTCTTCTCTCTGATTTATTGTTGTTGGTGAATTTGAAGGTTATGAATGGTTTATCCAACATAGCAATGTCACGTATGCTAAGGTTTATCATATACAACATTATATTCTATAAAAGGTGAAACATGTACCATTAAGATTGTTTATAGTAACAACTTATATTTTTTGTTGTAGATTGATAGGTGAGTTTCTGTTACCACCATCAAATGTTCTCCCTCGCTCGTACCAAGAATTATGTGCCATTATGAAACATATTGGAATGGAGTATCAAGCAATAGATGCTTGTCCTGAACATCATATTATTTATCATAAAGAACACAAAAATGCAACAGAATGCCCTGAATGCCATACCAGCAGATATCGAGATGATCAAATAACAAAAAAGGTGCCTCACAAGGTTCTTTGTTATATCCCCATTATTCCATGTCTAAAATGATTATTCAGGTGCACTAGCTTGGCACAATTTATGGATTACCATGCACGCGACAGGAGTCGAGATGACATTATTCAAATGCCTATGGATGGTTCATCATTTATGGACATAGAGGAAAAGTGGGCACACTTTAAAAAAGAACCTCAAAATCTCAGGCTTTCTCTGGCAGCAGACGGTGTCAATCTGTATGGAGAGATGAGATCTGTTTACTCGGTGTGGCCTATTTTGTTATCAACAATAACCTTCCACCGTGGATGTCAATAAAGAGGGAGCACATTATGTTGGCAATGATTGTTCCAGGTATTTTGTTATTTTATAGTTATCTACATGTAATTATAAGTCTTGGAGTGAAATGGCAACAATAATTATCTGATGTTGTTGTTAATTCAACTAGGTAAGTACAAGTGAAAGATATTAATCTATATATTGCTCCCCTTATCAATGATTTGTTTGTGTTATGGAATGGTTTCACTATGTATGACATCTCTAGACCTATTGGACAAAGACAATTTCAATTCCATGCAATGCTTGTGTGGACAATTCATGATGCTCCAGGGTTGACACATTTCTGTGGTATGTTATGGTGAATTCTAGTTGTATGCGATAATTCTAATTCTAAAAATTAACATAGTTAATCCAATTGTATCATTATCTTGTAGGTCTTCAAACAAAGGAAAAAATTTCATGTCCAATGTGTGGTCCAAAGATGAAATTGCGTCATTCCAAAAGTTTAAGAAACCATGTGTTTGATGAGTATAGGCACTTCCTCCCCAGAAATCATAAGTATTGAAGTGCGGAAAAACATCTTTTCAATGGGAAAGAAGAGACTACATCAAAGCCCCGAAGAATGAAACCTCACCTATGGCAATTGGAGTATAATAGAATTGGAGGTAATATCATTCCACCTAATGGTTGTTGTTTGAAAATTATATATTTTGATTGTGTTTTGTTGGCTAATTATGTAGTTGATGATCTTGAAGGTCATGAAGGCATCACTGAACAGCTTGCAAAGGGACTAAAATGTTATCTCGGAGAATGTAGTAGGCTGCCCTACTATGAACAACTAAAAATTGTGCATTTGTTTGATACTATGTATATTGGAAAGAATGTAACAAAGACACTATGGAAAATATTGGATGGAAGGCATGACAAAGAAAAACTTGGCAAAATTTGTAGTGACATTCATGATTCCAATCATGCAATGAAAAATATCATTGAATCAAATAGAAATAACGGAGACTGGATTAATGCAAGTGCTCTTCCTTGGTTATTAACAGAGAAACAAAGTAATGTCATAAAAGAACTCATACGCAAAATTCAATTTCCTACAGGATTTGTTGCGAATATAAGCAATGTCATATCAAAGAAGAGTGATTTTGGGTCAGGGATGAAAACACATGATTGGCATACCTTCATCAAGGTTAATCATAGTCTTTTGTATTTACAATATATTTGTGTAACTGCATTCAATTTCCATTGTATGAAATGATTAGTTGATAATTGATGCAGTATTTGCTACCCCTATTGCTCCCAGAGAACTTTGACAATAATATCAAACAAGTGATATATGATCTTGGAAAATACATGACGTAGGCAGTGATATTTTTTAAATATATCAAACAATTAATATATTGTAAAGTCTTGTATTTATATATTTGTGTGTCTTCAATCCCTTGTAGGTGGTTTTCATCTAAAGAAATCCATAAAGAAGATATTAAATATTGGAAGAAAATAATTCCTCATCTAATGTGTGAAATGCAAAAGTGTTTACCTTCAACCTTTCTCAATGCACAAGAACACTACCTCATACACCAAGTTGAGGAGATTGAATTGTGTGCACCTGTACATGCTAGGTCAATGTAGATGGTTGAGAGACACTTGAAATTTTTGAATGGTTTGATATGAAAGAGAGCACGTCCCAAGGGTTTTGTGATTGAAGGATATATGGTATACCAGATGATGGTGTATGTTACTCAATATCTTCCTAATATTGCAACAAAATCCCATATAGATTGCATTTGGGATCTCGACTCCATTAAAAAATTCAAAGGGGAGTACTTGGTGGGCAACGGTAGATTTAGGAAATTGAAAGGTAATAAATTATGATATGTTATTATAGTTAATTAATTATTAATCTTTAAAATAAATCTGTTGTAACTGGTCATCTATTTACTTTTGTACAGTTGCTAAAGAGTGGGATGCAATAGATTTGTTTATTGCAAACAATCAAGATTGGATGACGGTCTAGATTGAACGATGTCAACATTATGGTCATAGATTAAAATGGGAATTTGTGTCTTCATTGGTTATACAAGCTCATCAAAATGGAGATCCCAATGTTACACAAAAGGAAATAGATTTAGCATATGGTTTAAGAGATCGTCGGGTACTTATAAATTTTTTAATCAACCATATGTTTTTCAACTCATGATGCAATAATTTATACATGTTTGACACTATTATAGGTGAAACACCACAAGGCTATGTTCTGCAATGGTTATAAATTTCACATCAAAAAGTTGGATGACATGAAGACAACTTGTGATTCTGGGATAAGTGCAGTCTTCCAGGTGACCAATATTTCATCTAGAAACAACTTACATCCTCGAGAGTCATAAAATCGATACTATGGTATTTTGGTTGATATACTGGACTATGACTTTAATTCCTTCAAATTAGTTCTCTTTATCACGAAATGGTATAGACTACATCTTAATAAGAATGATCCTGATAGAAATAGTATTGAACATGACAGTGGATTTCCAATTATTAATACAAGGTTATTTGAGACAGTTGGGGAAGAGCCCTATGTTCTTCCAAGCCAATGTGAGCAGGTATTTTACTCGGAGGTTCCACATAAACCGGGTTGTTCATTTGTTGTTAGACATGATCCAAGAGGAAGGCTGATAAAGTATAATGTGATGGAAGAAGAAGATACCAAGGAAGAGGAAGAAGTGGATGATGATGTATATGATGATCACGATCGAGAGTTAGTTGAAGAAGAATATGAAGAAGAAGACGGTGATGATGCTTCTACTGATCACGATGATGAGGAGGAGGATGATGACGATGATGATGATGATTTTGATGATGACAACAATGACAATAGTGGTGGTGATGATGTTGTCAATGACGATGATCTTGATGATGAGATGGATGAAGAAGAATATCAATGACATGAATGAAATTAATGTATAATTATGCCAGATGTTTGGCATGTTTTAACGATTGTTTTGGGATAAAATCTATACTTTTTCCACTAATATGCTTAGGTTTTCATATTAATGGCATTTTTGGTTCATCATGAATATCTAATTAACTATCTTATTCACCTTATTTTATATGTCCTACTTATATCTTTGATCTTTTGTTAAGACAAATTTCATTCTAAAAGAGTGTATTTAATCTCTACATACTATCTTAAGGGATTTGCTTCTGATAATTTTCTATTTCCTTGCACATGAATGATGTTAAATCACAAGAGATTCTCTTTGTTCCTTGCAATGGAGTGAACTAATTCTAAAAGTATAAATAGATAATTTTAACAATGTATAATGTCCTTCACAAGATGTAATAAAAACTATGGAATGAACTATGTTTGTCTAATTATATAACTATTATCTTTTGTTAGGTATCCCACACAGTCTCATGGATTGTTAGGTATAATTCAATACACACCATAGAGATTAATGTCTTTTACCATTTTTAAAATATCTCTCTCATTTCCACCTGTCTCTCTCAAAGTGTAGGTACCAGCGAATAGGTATTTGTCAGATTTGTCTTCCTCGAGCAAGGAAAATGTAGGAATGGAAGAAGAAAGTGAGACATCTAGTATGTCTAAATCAAGGAGGTTGACTCGAGATCAAAAGATTAGAAAGAAATTCAATAAATGCATGGAATTTTTCCTTGCTCAAGGGGGGTCATGTTCTTATGATGATGAGAGAAAAGGCAACTCTGAGGTGCCCTTTAGGTACAAATATCTACAAAAATAATGGGTCCCCGATGAACTTCCTTCAATAAACATTGATTTTTGTATTAGAGAGAGGATATATCGCATAGCACTGTCTTCAATACATGGTTTGGGCCTATTTTCCATGGATGGTATAAAGGTCTCTTACAACAAAGTTGTCAAATTGATGGAGTATGTTGGACCTTGTTATGATTACAGTAGTTGGATGCAGATTGTTAGATATAAAAAAGTATGTGTAGGTATGGACTCGCGGCAAATTATATACAACAAAAATTCAGTGAAAAAAGTAAAACAATAGCTATATACATTGACGGAAGGCCAAAAGCATCAAGGAATATTACAGGTTTTATAAATAGTACACGACCTGTGTCAACTAACAAGCAACCCAATTACATATTTGAGGCGCATGAGGGAAATCGTGTATTTCTATGTGTGATCAAATCAATACATGGAGGCAAAGAGCTGCTTGTCGATTACAATTTGAATCGCATAGATACATCTAAACCCACTATCATGGACGAGGTGGTACGCACTATGCACCATTTAAAATTGTTTCAAAATAAAAAAACTATCTTCTTTTAATTGAACACGCGTTTTAACATGTCTCAATAATTTTTAATTTTTGAAGTACATGGCTATAGTATGGATCAACAACCACATGATACGCACGAAAATGATGGTTCTCATGGGACTTCTTCTTCCTGATAGGTAAAAATCATTGTTGTTGTACAAATGCACATACAAGAAAAATGTTAATGCGTATTTTTTGTTATGTTTTATTATTCACTAATATTTTGGATAGCTTTTAAATAAAGTTCTGATAATATTGTTCTCACAAACGAGTGCTGATCTGAAAAAGGGAAGGAACAAGTATTCCATGAGGACCCGTAGGATGAGAAACATCCATTCATTGTTCATTTTTCATCAAACGTTGATCATGTGGTTGCACTACAAAAGGTCCTTTGTGCAATTTCAAGAGAGTTAACTCGATTGGAAGATATTCAACCTCAGACTCCTAAAATAATGATGAGAGAGGATAAGTTGGCTCATCGTGTTCATACTTATACAGTAAGTATTAATGTAGTTTTTAATTATAACAAAAGTACAATAATGGTTTTTATAGTATACTATTTTATTTATGTCATTAACTAAAATACATATGTGTTATTTTTATAGAGGACGCTAAAAATATTTAAGGGTCGTGCCCCAGATGTAGATACTTTAGGTGGTTCAAGTAGATCGCATGTTCTACCATCCACTTGTGTTTTGCTTGAACAATATTTTTATTTAAAAGCTCTAACAATCTTGTCCATGGTTGTCCATATTTTCATATTATGCTCTAACAATATTATTTTTTAGCACCTACTATTGATCCTATGTTCACTACGATGCCTGCTACGAGGATCAGAACTACAAAGGTACTATCGCCTACAATGTCAGCAACACATAGCTTGGCCACAAATGCACTGGAAACGCCTATTATTGGTAAGTAGATTCATCTTTTTCTCTCTCATTTATCATGTGTTTTTTTCACTTGAACTATTCTTTCTTAGGGGGCATTTTATAATATAGGATTCATTTTATGTAGGAGGTGATGACCAAATTCCTGGATGTACTCATATTAGATGTATGGGAACAATAGAGAATTGTGATCAATTGCTCGTGACCATTGAAGATGGACTTCCCGTGAGAGTAGCCCAACTTCTAGGTACTTTAAAGATTGATCCTTTCTTTTACTATACAATCTTATACTCATAATGTAATGTACTAACCCCCTATGCAGTCCCTTGCAATAACTAATAATCTCATTACTATTTTGTAGGGAATAATCTATTTTATGAAAAACTTAATGATGAATGTGTTAGTTCATTTTCTTGCTGACATAAAAAGTACTCTTAAAGAGCTTGCTCTATTTATCCTAGACACTGACCAAGAAAGATACAGAATGAAAAAAATAGGGTTTTTAGTCCCTCTACACTTTGAGCTCCATAAACTCAGGTGGGATTACCCTTCCAACTCAGAATAATCAAATCACTAAATCATTCATGTTAGTAATAACTGAGAGGGGGGTGAATCAGTGGCTTCAAAAACTTATCCTTAAACTTAACCACCAATCAATAAATCTCATATTATTAAGTCCCTACAAGATGCATGCCATGAAATATTAATAATGATTTAACTGTCTGTCGATTTTCCTTTTCTGACCTTATTCTCCTTGATTACCGATAAGCAGTAAAAACTATTTACCGACACTCAGTAAATATGCAGAGTATACCAATCAATCCAAAAATGCATATGTGAAATGTAAAATAGTAAAGTAATAAACCATACACACATAACACGTGAATTTTAACATGGAAACCCTGTTAAGGGAAAAAACCACTGGGACCGGTACCCCAAATTTTCACTCTTCTAAAATGAGCCCTGTTAGAAGCCAACTCTGTTAAAGGTTACAAACACAATGTTAGGTGTGACCTTGTTAGAGGATTTTATACATAGAGGTTGTCACTTAGTATCGGGCATCTATTTTCTACCATCCTTGAATCAACCTCCTTTTTAGACTGTCAATAGGATTTAGGAAAATATTGCTACCATCCTTGAATCAGCCTTCTTCTTAGACTGTCAATAGGTATCTGGAAAGGTTAATGCTACTTTCATGAATCAACCTTTTTGGCACTCCTTGGGATGTACCTCAATATATAGAAGACTATTAAGTCATGCTCTATTAAGAGACTTGATGCTTCAATGGTTAAACTAAAACAAAATTACCTATTTCTAATGCAAATTGAATTGCATATTTTTAGATCTATTTAAGTACATTACCTCTCTGATCAATGTATCAATTCAATTCTTTGTGCTCCACACTTTCTGCTTTGTGATGTTGTGCTTCATATTCATTGGTGTCTGTAGAATTATTTAGCTCTCCTTTAGCTTGATTGATCAGGACTGTATGAAGTTATCCTTCATTATTTTCTCTTCAGAAACCTCTTTTTATTCATCCCCTTCATGTGATTACAAAAATGAATTCAGCTTGTCTCTTATATAGACATGATATTCACCGTTTCTTGATTCTTGATTCTTGGGGTGAAAAACAATCTAGCCAATCTAATTTAAAGCATAACTCCTGATTTATCTCGTAGTTATCTTTATGCCAACTATACAAATCTTCTTTAAATCAATCACTTAACTCTGGTCAAGTAAAAAAATGAAAACAACCAGTTAAGTCTATCTTTAGCTCTTTCCAGCTAGATATTTTGTCATTTTCTAAACTCTCTGTTCTGTTGGTCGACTCTGCAATTAGTCATCGGTGAAAACTGCCAGTTCCATCGGTGTGACTCCATTCAGCTTTGGGATCTAGGTCCATCAGGCATCATTGGATTTTACTTATCGGGCAACTCTATTTTCAGCTCATCGGGTATCCTGTGATTTTGCTTCATCGGGCAACACTGTCTTCTGCTCGTCGGGTATCACTGTAACTTAGGTTCTTTGTCTTTACCATTGGTGTGCACTCCATAGGTGTTATCTATCACTTTAGTGAATACTTGACTTTTATGCATTGCTGAGAGCATAGTCTTTGTTCCATTGATTCTCTAAAGTCTTTGGCATTATATACATGACCATATAGATGATTTCAAGTTGACATCAATGACAATACAAACCATTAACTGATTTAATGTCTTGCATTATCTTCAACTTAACATTATCAAATATTCAATCAGTTACATGTCATCAATCTTTCCCTTTGGCATTGATGGAAACAAACTTATATTATCATACTATACTATTTCTAATATAATATGAAATACAATTGTTGAGATTCATCAAACTACCAAACTGTTTGTTTTGATAACCGATAAAAATGTCTGACCATCGATAAGCTCTGTGTTAGCTTAGATTTGATTCTTGCAGCTTTCTTTGTTTCTTGTTATGATGTGTTGTGTCCTTTCCTTGTGTCAATATCTCTCTTTTGACTGTTCTTCTTCTTTGATGTCTTTGTCTCTTGTTAGTAACTCTCCCTATAGATATAATCTCTCCCTGTTGGAGTAATTTGATAATGGATAATCTTTCTTCTTTTTCTGAAGAATGTGATAATATGGATACTTTGGCTCCCTTTGACAATAATTCCAAACAAATATCTTACAGATATCAGACATTAATGTCAAGTGATCTTTTCTCTCCTATCCATAATATATTCCTTGAATTTCCCTTATCCATCAGCAATACAACAATATGATCTGGTGCTCGGTTCTGATATATACCTTTCTGTATATAGATGTAGCTTTGAAGTTCATCTTTTTTCTTACATCAACATGAATGATATTATGATAATAAGTAGGTTGATGCAACCTTCAGTCTTTTACTGACTTGTAGACAAGGGTTTGACCCCTAGTCTCTTTCTCAACTACTCAAACGTATCCTTGAGCAATGGCTTGGTGAAGATATCAGCTAATTGTTCTTTTGATTGCACATACTTAAGTATTACCTCTTTTTCTTGAACTTGTTCTCTTAAATAATGATACTTGATTGCAATGTCTTTAGTCTTGGAATGCATGACTGGATTCTTGAAAATGTTTATTGCACTGGTGTTATCACAATAGATAATCACTGGTTCTGAGATCTTCATATGCATAGCTTCCAGCAACTATTTGATCCATGCAATATTTGAGCAATTTGTAATAGCAGCAACATATTCTGCTTTTGCAGTAGACTGAGAGATGCATCCTTGCTTCTTTCTAATCCATGTGACAAGTATGTCACCCATAAAGAATGCTTCTCCAGTTGTGCTCTTCCGGTCATCAAGATTTCCATCCCAATCAGCGTTGGTAAACACCTTAAGTTCAAATTTGCCTTCTCTTCTATACCATAAGCCAAATTCCTCATTATTCTTCAAATATCTTAAAATTCTTTTTACAGTAGTCATATCTGATTCCCTATGGTTAGCATAAAATCTAGCAACAATTCCTACTGCATGTGCAATATCTGGTCTAGTGTGTACAACATACATGATTTTTCCAATCATTGATCTATACAATGTCTGATTTACCTCTATTTTATTGTCTTCCTTTGTTAACTTACATCTAGTAGCCATCGGTGTTCCAACTGGTTTGGAATCTTCCATCTTGAATATTTTTAGGACCTCTTTGATGTATTTGGAGTGTGTAATGAAAATATCTTCACTTTTTTGAATGATCTATAGACCAAGAAAGAACTTTATCTCACCAAACATAGACATCTCAAATTATTTGCTTATCTCATTAGCAAATGATTTGTATAGCATATCATTACCTCCAAATATGATGTCATCAACAAATATTTCAGCAATCAAAGTGTTAGCATCAGTATCTTCTTTCAAATAAAGATTACTATTTTCACTAGTCCTTATGAATCCAATACTTATTAGATAGGAATGAAGTCATTTATACCAGGCTCTAGGAGCTTGTTTTAATCCATACAAGTCTTTGTGAAGTCTACATACCATATTCCTCTTGTATGGATCTACAAGCCCTTATGGTTGCTGAATGTATACCTCTTCTTCAAGTATTCTATTTAGGAATATTGACTTGACATCCATTTGATATACTTTGAATCCTTTGTATGCAGCATAAGAAAGTAGTATTCTTACTCCTTCTATCCTAGCAATGGGTACAAAGGTTTCTCCATAGTCTATTCCTTCTTCTTGTGCATACCCCTTGCATAGTAGTCTTGCTTTGTTCCTTGTGACTTCTCCATTCTCTTTCAACGTATTCCTGAATATCCATTATGTACCAATGACAGTCTTGTCATCTGGTCTTGGCACACGTGACCATGTTTTTTTCTTCTCAATCTGCTCAATCTAATCATTCATAGCACTTATCCATTCTTAATTATCTAGTGCAGCATTGATAGATTTTGGCTCAAACTCACAAATTAAACAATTTTAGGATAAGGACTTACTTCTTGTTCTTGTACTAGCTTTCTTATCTCCTATGATCTGGATCTCTAGATGGTTCCTTCCTACATATCTTGCAAGTATAGGTACATCTCTTTGTGTATCAACTTGATTATTATTTTGATCTTTAATTTTCTCTTCATTACCTTGCATGTTAGCTTGATTATTATCCTGACCGTCGGTAACAGTAGTCTGACCGTCGGTTGCAACATTCTGTTGTTCTAGGATTAAGCATTGTTTCTCAGGCAGAGTGTTGGGTTCTTCACAATATACAAACTTGTTTTAGTCCTCTGGTTCTTTTGTGCTTTACAGCTCATTCTTTTTTGCAAATTCATCAATCTTTACATTTGCACTTTCAACTATTTTGTTAGAGGCCTTGATAAGACATTTAAAAGCTTTTCTTTTGGTAGAATACCCCAGAAAAATTCCTTCATCACTTTTGGCATCAAGCATTCCATTTCTATCATCCTTTAAGACATAACATTGACTACCAAAGATCTTGAAGTAACTTACATTGGGTGTTTTACCATACCATAGCTCATAAGGTGTCTTCTTTGTGTCCTTTAATTGTACTCTGTTAACTGTATAGATAGCAGTGCTAACAGCTTCCCTCCAGAAGATTTGGGTGATGTCTTTCTCTATCATCAGTGTTCTTGCACAATCAACTATTGATCTCTTACTTCTCTCAGCAATCCCATTTTGCTGTGGTGTTCTTAGTGAAGAAACCTATCTTTTTATACCATGCTCATTACAGAAATTAGTGAATTCATCTGATATAAATTCTCCTCCTCTATCTGATCTCAAATATTTCAAATCCTTACCACAGTATTTTTCTATCATAGCCTTATACCATTTAAACATCTTGAATGCTTCAAATTTATCTTTTAGAAATATAACTGTCATCATTCTAGAGTAATCATCAAAAAAGAAAATAAAATATCTATCTCCATAATATCTCTTTGTCCTCATAGGTCCACATAAATTAGTATGGACTAATTCTAGAATATCATTAGATGTATGGGTTTTACTTTTGAAACTAGACTTTGTCATTTTACCTTTTTGACAATTTTTGCACATGATGTTGTCTGGCTTTGTCATCGTCGGTAAGCCTCTTACATTTCTTCTTCTGCTTATTTTTATCATGTTGTCAAAATTCACATGACAAAATATTTTGTGCCACAACCATATGTCTTTGTTTCTAGTCATCAAGCAAGTGGTGTTAGTATCATTCAGATAGAATAAGTTACCTTTAGTGTGTTCACCAATTCCAATCAGTTTTCCTGATTCATTGAAGATATTTGCCTTCTTGTTCTCAAATGCTACTCTGTGACCTGAATTATTCAGTTAAGAAACACTCAATAGATTATAATTCAATCCTTTTACCCAATAATCATTTTCACATTTAATCAGGTTATTCAACATTATAGTTCATTTACCTTCAACCGGACAAGGTGTATCATTACCCGTTCTTACTGTACCACCATTATAATACTCAAAAGTGTTAAACTTTTCTTTGTCACTGGTCATGTGGTGAGTGCAGCCACTATCTATAATCCAAATGTCATTCTTGCTAACCTTAGATATGATTGTAGTTTCTACATACCTTTCATCTTCATCTGAATCATCCTTCATAGCTAAAAATACCATCTCGATATCTTCATTAGACTCAGTGTCAGTATCATCATCTTTGCAAGCAGCTAGGTGATGACATGTAACTGATTGAAAGTTTGATAATGTTAAGTTGAAGATGATACAAGACATTAAATCAGTTAATGGTTTATATTTTTATTGATGTCAACTTGATATCATCTGTATGGTCATATACATAATGCTAAATACTTCAGAGAATCAATGGAACAGAGGTTATGCTTTCAGCAATACATAAAATTCATGTATTCACTAAGTGATAGACAACACCGACGGAGTGCACACCATCGATAAAGACAGAGATAAAGTCACAATGACACCCAACAAGCAAAAGACAGTGTTTCCTGATGAAGCAGAATCACAGGATATTCGACGAGCTAAACACAGTGTTTCCCAATGAGAAAGATCCAATGATTCCCGATGGACGGAGATCCCAAAGCTAACTGAAGTTGCACCGACAGAACTGGCAGTTGTCACCAGCGATGAACTACAGAATTGACCGACAAAACAGAGAGATCAGAAAATGACAAAATATCTAGCTGGCAGAGCTTAAGGATAGACTTAACTAGTTGTCTTATTTTTTTTATTCAACCACCATTAAGTAATTGATTTAAAGATGCTTTATACAGTTGGCAAGAAGATAACTATGAGATAAATTAGGAGTTAAAGTCGTAAATCAATTTGGCTGGATTGCTTTTTATGCCAAGAATCAAGAATCAAGAACCAAGAATTAAGGAATATCATGTCTATATAAGAGACTAGCATAATTCATTTTTGTAAGCAATCAGATACATGGGGGAGTGAATTAAGAGAAGATGCTGAAGAGAAACTGATGAAGGATAAACTTCATGCAGTCCTGATCAATCAAGCTAAGGAAGAGCTAAAGAATTCTGCAGACACCGACACACAGTGAAGCACAACATCACAGAGTAGAAAGAGTGAAGTACAAAGAAATTAAATTGATACATTGATCATAAAGGTATTGTACATAAATAGATTTGAATATCTGCAATTCAAGTTGCATTAGAAATAGGTCATTGTGTTTCAGTTTAACCATTGAAGCATTAAGTCTCTTAACAGAGTAGGACTTAACTGTCTTCTATAATTGAGGTATATCCTAAAAGATTACCAAAAATGTTGATTCATGATAGTAGCATCGGTCTTACCTAAAGCCTATTGACAGTCTAAGAAGGAGGTTGATTCAAGAATGGTAGTAAGATTAGCATAAAGCCTATTGACAGTCTAGAGGCTGATTCAAGGATGGTAGCATAGATGCCAGATACTGCACATGGGCTGATACTCTTCTTTATCAAACCTTGATCCAACAACTCTTGGATCTACCTTGCTATTTCCTTATTCTGCTCTGGTGTCATCTTATAAGCTGCCTTATTAGGCAATGAAGCTCCTGGTACAAAATCAATTTGATGACTCACTGCTCTTTGTGGTGGCAATGTTGCTGGTGTACCA
>MU225099.1:3831965-3856598 GCA_018584345.1 Thuja plicata
TGTTAAGAGACTTGATGCTTCAATGGTTAAACTGAAACACAATGACCTGTTTCTAATGCAACTTGAATTGCAGATTTTCATATCTATTTAAGTACATTACCTCTCTGATCAATGTATCAATTCAATTTGTTGTGATCCACACTTTCTTCTCTGTGATGTTCTGCTTCACTGTTCGTTGGTGTCTGTAGAATTCTTTAGCTCTCCTTCAGCTTGATTGATCAGGACTATATGAAGTTATCCTTCATCAGTTTTTCTTCAGCATCCTCTTTCTCTTCATCCCCTTCATGTGATTACAGAAATTAATTAAGCTTGTCTCTTATATAGACATGATATTCACCATTTCTTGATTCTTGATTCTTGATTCTTGATTCTTGATTCTTGGCGTGAAAAAAAATCTAGCCAATCTGATTTAAAGCATAACTCCTAATTTATCTCATCGTTATCTTTATGCCAACTGTACAAATCTTCTTTAAATCAATCACTTAACAAATAAAACAATGAAAACAACTAGTTAAGTCTATCTTTAGCTCTTGCCAGCTAGATATTTTGTCATTTTCTAAACTCTCTGTTCTATTGGTCAACTCTACAGTTAGTCATCAGTGACAACTACCAGTTTCATCTGTGTGACTCCAGTCAGCTTCAGGATCTCCGTCCGTCGGGCATCATTGGATTTTACTCGTCGGGCAACTCTATTTTCAGCTCGTCAGGTATCCTATGATTTTGCTTCATCGGGCAACACTGTCTTCTGCTTGTCGGGTATCACTGTGACTTTGGTTCTTTGTCTTTACCGATGGTGTGCACTCTGTCGGTGTTATTTGTCACTTTAGTGAATGCTTGACTTTTATGCATTTTTAAAAGCATAATCTTTGTTCCATTGATTCTCTGAAGTCTTTGGCATTATATACATGACCGTAAAAATAATATCAAGTTGACATCAATGACAATAGAAACCATTAACTGATTTAATGTCTTACATTATCTTCAACTTAACATTATCAAACATTCAATCAGTTACATGTCATCAATTCCAGCAGAACATGAATGGAATTACAGGGATTAACCACCATAACATTTATTGAATAGACCAAACATAAAGGTAAAGATCAATTTTAATAGTGATAGTCACCTAATTAAATGGACAACAAGCCAGTGCTTAATCCTAGGGTATGGAGTCATTTTTGCATAGCTTCACCTTTTTTTCTTATAAACAGAAATTTAAGACAACTACAGAATCTGATATAAACATAGGTATACCATATATATCTATCCTTATACATATAAAAAATTAATTCATTATGAACCCTGCATCTTACTGAAAATAATCCGAAGGAAATTTTAATCTTTCCTTGAAAGAACCCTAAAACTATTTCAAAATCTTCCTAACAGATGCATAAATTGAACATTCCTTGAGCATTCAATTTACATAAAATTTAGAAAACCATAACGAAGACAAAATACTCATCATATGTTTCAAAAACTATTGATGGATTTCATTTTGTATTCATAATCAGAATTGCTAATACATTCAACAATGATTTTAAAACCCTCAAAAATGTATTGGTCTTAAACCAGAGTTTTTACATTTAAACTTGTACTTCCAAATGAAAAATGGCTATCCTCTCTCCTAGTAGTCTTGGAATCCTTTTATATCTAAGGATGAAACAAGCTATGGACTACATGGGAGAGATTTACAAAATCTGTTTCAACAACAAATTTCTAGTTTGCATAAAAACAAAAGTTGTAACAGAAAATAGGTGGCAAAAGTTGGCGAAGTCTGAACAAGGTTAGTTGTTGCAATTTGACAATATCCTCTTCATCCTTTTAGCTTCACTTCCCACCTATTTACCTCTTTGGTGGTGATCCAATTGAAATTCTTTACCTGTTCTATCTTTCCCATAGCTTCTGTCCATCTAGCATCAATGGTTGTTCTGGCCTCTGAAACAAACTTTGCCATATCTCTCTCAACCTTGAAGAGGTTGTCAATCAATTCATTGCAATATTCAGAATTTACATCCTTCTCCAGGTGCTGCTTCATCTCCTCATTTTTAAATATTTCATGAAATCGATTTGTCCAATTGGATTGTGGCTTCAGAATGCCAGCTTCATCATATATCTTAGGGATCGGGGGAGGGCACTGGTCACCAAATAGTTGCAATTTACTACTTATCAAGTCAGCCTTGCCATTAAAGAAACCATATGTATTATTTAACTCATTGATCATTTCAATGGTATCTGTTATTTTATCAGGAAAATCATCACTGTATAACATGGTTGTTTTTAGTTTATCCATCAGCCTATCTCTTCCTGACCAAGTCTTGAATGTGGGCTATGTTGGAATATCCCCAAGGATAACTGAGCGGGGGGTGAATCATTTATCAGTCAATTTAATTATTTTATTTTTCTTTAATGTAATTTGATATAAAGTAAATGCACATTCAGATAACACAATAGAGTACTCAAGAATTTGATTATGGGGAAACCAAATAGGCAAAAACCTCAGTGGAAATTAGCACCCACAAATAACTGCACTAGTTTATAATGATCCATGTTAGAAGATCTTACAACCCTGTTAGGAGTTGATCTTTACAATGCAAGAAGTACAGAGACCTGGTTAAAGGTCGGACCCTGTTAGGAGTCTTTTATAGATAACCCTGTTAAGGGTGAGGACTCATTGTCCAATAGCTCACTACTAAGATGGTGAAGGCTACAACCTTCAGTACAATAGATATACACTATATCTGGTAAATACACTGTTTGAGTAGACCTAATGTATTGATCATTTCTAATGAATTGCAATCAACTTCTGCTTCTTCACATAGATCTTCAACTTATTCTCTCTGACTTTCTTCTCTTTTCTGACTTTTCATTTTCACTTCCTTTTCAACACATAGTGAACATATATGAACTGTTATATGTATCTTCACCAAGGATAAGGTCACGATGGTATCTGGAAACACTTCATCAACTTCCTTTTTGGCTTAACCAAGCACGCAATAAATATTATGACCACACAACTCAAACTAAATAGATGCGACGCTTCACAAAGTCGGCTTCACCAAATTAACTCTAACATCATGATTCTGTTGAAACACATTTATTGCCTTTGGATAATTATCTTTAACTCATAAATAAACATGAATACAAACACGCATATCCCAAAGATGGGCGCAACTCAAGAAACATTGTATTTACATTGGCTCCTTAATAGATAAACTCCAGAAATTGTAACTGCCATAACTGTTTAATCATAACTCAACTGAAACTGCATATCTGGCTCTGCGTGAATGCCCATAGAAACTAGAACATGTATAATCCATGGAAATAAACATGCATATCTCTGAAGCATCTATACTGATAATTTCATATAGGATACTTATTGTATATTATATGTTGTCATCAATGGCAAACATACAATCAATTATTTTCACATAAGCAAATCTCCAACAATCTCCCCCTTTGACATTGATGGCAACATATGATATCATCAAGTCAAAGTGTCTTCCTTCTTTTTACAATCCTCTCAATATCCTCAAAGGTTCCTCTTCACTACTGTTGCACTATATACTCCTCCAGAGTATATGCTCCCCCTTACTAATACTCCCCCTTTGACATCAATGACAAAGGGTGTTAATACACCATTAAGCATAGGTACTACTCTAGAAGTGGAGCAGTCAACCATTCATCAGTCACCAAGGACTGATGTTCTTGCTACAAGTTCTAAATAGACTTAGGAAAGGGAATTACTCCCAACTTCTCCCTGAGATACTCAAAAGTATCTTTTGATAGAGGCTTTGTAAAACTATCTGCTAATTGTTCTTTAGTGCTTACATAATTTAGCTTTACTTTTTTATCTGCAACTTTTTCTCTTAGGAAGTGGTATTTGATCTCAATGTGTTTTGTCTTTGCATGCATCACAAGGTTCTTTGACATATTGATACTACTAGTGTTGTCACAGTGAATAACAATTGGATAATCAATCTGAATACCAAAGTCCTTAATCATCTGTTTGATCCAAACCATTGTTGAACAATTCAATGTTACTGCAACATACTCAGATTTTTCTATTGACTGAGAGATACAATTCTTCTTTTTACTTGTCCACATGACCAACCTGTCTCCAAGAAATACTACTCCTCCTGATGTTCTCTTTCTGTCATCAACACAACCTGCCCAATCTGCATCTGTATATACATGAAGTTGTATGTTCTCTGAGTTACGATACCATAAACCATAGTCTATAGTTCCCTTTAGGTATCTGAATATTCTTTTCATTTCCATTAGATGGTTTTTCTTGGGTTCATCTGTAAATCTTCCAACAATGCCAATTACATTAGAAATGTCAGGTCTAGATTGAGTGAGATATATGATTTTTCCAATCATAGACTTGTATAGGGTCTTGTCAACTGCTGTAGAATCATTATATTTAGAAAGCTTGCATCCTGTTATCATGGGGGTACTTATTGGTTTGCAATATTCCATATTGAAGGTCTTCAATATCTCCTTCACATACTTAGACTAATTTATGAATATGCCTTTGTTAGTTTGTTTTACATTCAATCCAAGAAAGTATTTGATAGGTCCAATCATGCTCATTTCAAATTCACTTTTTATTTCTTTGGAAAATTTTGCACTAAGTTTGTCATTACCTCCAAAGATAATGTCATCAACAAAAATAGCAACATGTAGTAGTCCTTCATATGTCTCTCTTATAAATAAATTACAGTCTGCTGCTCCTTTTCTGAATCCTATCTTTTTAAGTAACCATCAATTCTCTCATACCATGCTCTTGGGGCCTGTTTAAGTCCATAAAGTTCTTTCTGTAATATGTATACCATGTCTGGTTTATCTAAAAGTTTGAATCCTTCAGGCTGCTCTATGTAGACTTCTTCCTTTAAGTCGTCGTTCAGAAATGCTAATTTGACATCCATTTGATATACCTTAAAGTTCTTGAATGTTGCATAGGCCAAAAACAACTTGATAGCTTCAAGTCTTCTCACAGGGGAAAATGTATCAGTGTAGTCTATTCCTTCTCTCTATGCATATCCTTTGCATACTAATCTTGTTTTGTTCCTTACCACTGTGCCTTCTTCATTCATTTTGTTCCTTAATATCCACTTAGTTCCAATCACATTCTTGTCATGAGGTCTAGGGACCAGTTCCCATGTTTCATTCTTGATTATTTGATCTAATTATTCTTGCATGGCACTTTTCCAATCTGGATCTTTGCACGCATCTTCAACACTTAAGGGTTCAATCTGTGAAAGTAAGCATACCTCTTCATCAGCGATTGAACCTTTTTCTCTAAATCTTGTCAAGACTTTTGCACTCTGATCTCCAATGATATCTTCCTTAGAGTGGTATTTGGATGTGTACCTTGAGTTCTTAGGAGTGATACTTGCATCTGTGATCTGTGATTCTTCTTCACTTGGTTCAGGATTGTTACATGAAACATCAATACAATCAAATATTTCTTCAATAACTATGTCCTTATTGATGGGTCTGGGCTCATCTTCAATCATGGGAGAATAGTCATAATATCTTTCTTGAATCATAAACTTCTCATAAATCTTCACATCAGTACTTTCAATGATCTTCTTTAATCTTAGATTGAAACATCTATAGGCTTTGCTTTTAGTAGAGTAACCAAGAAAAATACCTTCATCGCTTCTAGCATCAAACTTACCAATGTTATCGTCTCTCTTGATGTAGCACTTGCTTCCAAAGATTTTGAAGTATGTTATAGTGGGTACATTACCAAACCAAAGTTTATAAGGTGTCTTGTCTGCGCCTGGTCTCAATTGTATTCCATTGATAGTGTAAACTGATGTATTGACTACATCTCTCTAGTAGGTATGGGAAACCTTTCCTTCAATCATGATAGTGCACATTGTGTCAAGTATTATCTTGTTCCTCCTTTCTGCTATCCCATTCTGCTGAGGAGTTCTGGGTGCACTTAACTATCTTTTGATTCCATGTTCTTCACAGTAGTCATAAAACTAGTCAGAGGTGAATTCTCCTCCTCTATCATATCTCAGACATTTTATCTTTAATCCAGATTCATTCTCAACCTTAGCTTTGAATACTTTGAACTTCTCAAAAGCTTCAGATTTTTCTTTTAAGAATGCAACCCACATCATCCTTGAGAAATCATCAACAAACAAAATAAAATACCTTTCTCCATAGTATGATCTTGTTTGAGTAGGTCCACATAGGTCTGTGTGTATCAGATCTAATTTGTTTTCTATAGAGTTTTGTTTTCTCCTGAATGAGGTCCTCACATGCTTCCCCATCACACATTCCCTGCACATGGTGTCAACTAGTCTTGCAATGCTATGAAGGTCTCTTACTGCCTTTACATTACTTATCTTGACTATGTTGTCAAAATTGATGTGACAAAGTCTCTTGTGCCATAGCCAACTGTCATCTACTTTTGCAAAAAAACAACTTACTTCTGAGTTGAGCTGAAAAATATTACCTTTGGTTTTTGATCCTGATGCAATCATGTCTCCTTTTTTTCTAATGATGCACTGGTTTTTTTTGAATTCCAACTGATATCCTTTATCAAGCAACTATCCAACACTTAGTAAGTTATTGTGCAAACCATCAACATAGAGAACATCATTTGTCTTGTTCTTTCCATCTAGGGTGATAGAACCTCTGCCTATGATAGGTTTGGGAGTGTTATCTCCAAATCTAACCATGCCACCTTTGTATTTTTCCAAATGTACAAATCTGTGTTTGTCTCATGTCATGTGGTGTGAACATCCGCTGTTAATGATCCAGTCAGTTCTGCTGTCATCTTTTGAAAATAATGCTAACTCTTGTTCTTTTACTTCATCTTATTTGTCCATTTTTTCAAGCATCTTCTCAATGTCTTTAATGGCAACAAATCCAATTTCATCTTCTCCTAAGTCATCATCAGTTACACCATCCTTAGCATGATAACATTCTTTAGTGTACTTAGGTTTGTAATCTGATCTAAATTTATTGACTCTTGTAGGGCACTTGGATGCAAAGTGACCAACTTTGTTTCATGAGAAACATTTGAATGGTAGCTATCCTTCATATTTCCCTTTACCTTTCCTTTCCTTCTTTGAAATCATAGCAATGATTTCTTCTAGTTTTGTATCCACTTCTTCATTGTTACTAGAGTTGCTTATAGATTTCTTGTTATGGACTGTGGCTTTGAAGGTTGTCTCACTTTTAGGGTTTGTCTTCAATCTAGATATCTCAAATGCAGATATTTTTCTGATCAAGGTTTCCCTTTTGAAGTCTTTTGAAAATTGCATAGTCTCATCTAGGATATTGATCTTGCTCTCATAGTCTATTGTCAATGTGGTCATTAATATGTCCATTATATCTTCCTCTGATATTTCTCTGCCATTGTTTCTTATACCTGATACTGCTTCATTAATCCTCTGATTATAAGCTCTGATGTTTTCTTTGGGTAACATCTCTAAATTATTGTATCTTTTCTTCCATGTCTTTCTATGTGCATTATTTTCTTGGATGTCTCCTTCAAACATATATTCTAAGTATTTCCAAATAGAGTATGCTTTGTCTATCTTCTTAATCTTAGAAAATTCACTGTCAGATAGGGCACTGATTAGGGCTTCTTTGGCAATTGCATTATTAGTGAACACTTCATTTTACTTCATAGTAGATTCATTAGCTACAAGATCTTTCAAGGTGGGAATTTCAACTTCTTGAGTGGAAATCTCATAGATCTCAAATCCAACACACTGAAGATGTGTTATAATTTTATTCTTCCAGACAAGATAGTTTTCTCCATCAAACTTAGGACTCTCTTTCCTAAAGTATGCCATCAGATCTACCTTAAGCTGTTAGGATTTCTCTCCAATAGCTCACTACTAAGATTGTGAAGGATACAACCTTTAGTACAACAGATATAGACTATATCTAGTAAATGAACTATTTGAGTAGACCTATTTTCTTGATCAATTCCAATGATTTTCAATCAACTTCTATATCTTCACATAGATCTTCAAATTATTCTCTCTAACTTTATGCTCTTTTCTAACTTTTCTTTTTCACTTCCTTTTTGACACATAGTGAACATATCTAAACTTGTATATGTATCTTCAATAATGATAAGGTCATGAAGGTATCTTGAAACACTTCATCAACTTCCTTGTTGGCTTAACCAAGCACACAATAAAGATTACAACCACGCAACTCAAACTAAATAGACATGGCGCTTCACAAAGTTGGCTTCACCAAATTAACTCTAACATCACGATTCTGTTGAAACATGTTTAGCACCTTTGGATAATTATCTTTAACTCATAAATAAACATGAATACAAACATGCATATCCCAAATATAGGCACAACTCAAGAAACATTATATTTATGTCAACTCCTTAATAGATAAACTCCAGAAACTGTAACTGCCATAACTGATTAATCATAACTCAACTGAAACTACATATCTAGCTCTGTGTGAATGCACATAGCAACTAGAACATGTATACACCATAGAAATAAACACACATAGCTCCAAATCATCTTTATTGATAATTTCATATAGGATACCTGTTGTATATTATATGTTGTCATCAATGAAAAACATACAATCAATTATTTGCACAGAAGCAAATCTCTAACAGGCCCTAAGAAGGTCATGGCTTCAGTAGCTACCCTTGATGCTTCTTGTATTGAACCATAAAGTGTATATATTATATCATTATTCTACTTCAGAACATCAATTTGATGTTGAAGTATGGGTAAAATGATAGACATGATATTTATGCTTTGTCCTTGTGAAAATTCTTTGGACTTGCCTTCCGCCATTGTTGAATCTTATTTTATCTCAGTAGTAGCATCTTTCTCAATTCTTGGTATTTCCTAAGGGGCTAGAGCCTTCTCTTTCTTACATTCCACTAATTCCTCCTTCAATTTGGCAATTTGTTCCTCTAAGGTGTGATTTTGAATTACAATTTCCTCATGCTTCTTTGCCAATGTCATCATCTGGCCAAAAGTTGTTTCATACCTTTTGAAAAATCATCAACCTTCACCAGGTTCATGAATGATACTTGAGTCATCAGCTAAGCTATCTCAGTGTCTGTAGTGTTTTTTAGATTCCAAATCATCTTGTCTGCTCTTTTTTCCTCTCTTATGGTCATGACTAGAGGCTTTTGTGTAGCAGGGGCCATTGACCATATAGCTAGAGTCTTGGATTTAGGATCAAATCTTGATCCTTTCAGAACTTCATCAATTTCAAACTCTATTTTCATTAAGGGGTCTTCTTTCCTCCTGATCTAGTCAGTGATGAAAGTGGACTGTAAGTCCCAATCTGGCATTAACAACACCCCACTATTCTACACCAGTAGTCTTGCTTGATCCACAGTAATCAGCTCACTCTCAGGATTATAATCCTGGAGCGTCTTCACAATTTCCTCATTTTTGTCTTCCCGACCTTCCCCTGTGATCAGGCTCTGCCTTAGATCCTTCTGCTTCATTTTAATAAAGAAACTCTTAAATTCATCAGATTTTATGAATTTGTCATCTTTCTTGAATTCACTGGCCATCATTACTCTCTCATCAATTTCTCTGAATAATACCATATTATTATCCCCTTGACCTTCAACCTGGGGTTCGTTTTGCATTTTTTTTTGAGCCTCCTAAAATATTTGCCATGATCTATTATTATAGCCTTGGCCATCTTCTTCCTATCCTGCCCCTTCTTGTGTTTTGTTTTTTTTTTTTTCTTGGGTGGCTCTCTAGCAGAGGTAGCTTCTTCACCCATCTCTTCTTCTCCTTGGTGAAATTCTTCCTATTGTTCTTCATTTTCTTGTTGTTGTTCTTGGTGTTCTTGGTCATGTAGTGCAACAAGAACAGGGGATCCTTGGGATTGTACATCTTCGGTACTAAACTGTGGCACTTGTGCCATTAATGTATCATAAGACTTGAGCATCTCCTCCATTCTCTATAAATATGGGAGGTCAGGGAAAAAACTAGAAAAAGACTTATCTGATTCTTTCCAGTCAGCTTCTTCCATGAGAAGGTTATCCCATTTCCTTCTTCTTTCCTGGATTTCATGTCTATCCAATTTTTTTCTCACAATTTCTTCATCATCCAGTGGCTCATGATCTCTAATTTTTTTCCAAGGGATCATAGATTTCGGAGCTATTTTTACAAACTGTTCCGGATCACAGAATCTAGCAATTGTCGGAGACATTCTGTATTGCTTTAGGAAATTGTTGATTGGATCAAAAATTCTCTTCCCAATAGAGAAATCAAAACCAACCCATAGCCTAGGGACAAAAGTACCCTTCCTGTGCCCTTCCAAAAACTCTTTTTCACCCTAAGTAATCTTCCAAATAAATTCTAAGAAAGCAACCCTAAGCGGGACAAACTTTGGGAGAATGTGAGGTGGTTGTGTACAACCATATACCCTTATGATAGTAATATGATCAAAGTACAAAAAATACCCCAGTTGTGAGAAATTGGCCAATTTGGAATAAATTGCCAAGGTCTTAAAACTCTTCTGACCTCATTTGGAAATCTCTGCCTATCAGTTCCTAGTAAGTCAAAAATTGGATCCACAATCCAATTACAAAAACATACATAAGATGAATTTACTGATGAACTATCCCATACCTGTGTCCATTTTTGGATTGGTGCATTGATACCATACTCTGAAATGAACAATTCAAGCTCTTTGTCCATGGACTCCCTATTAAAATATAGAATCATACACATTAAATGGGAATAATGCTTAAAATTTGGCACAAGGGCATTCGACTGAATCTCTACCAATGCAGCATGTATAGCTTCAACTATGTATCCCACATAATCATAATCAGTGTTGACTTTCGGGTGCAGGATATTCATGGCCATCATGAGCACATCCTGGGGTACTGTTGAATCTCCATCAAAACCTAATACTCTAGTTAGGCCATAAACTATGAATTTTATATAATGGTGAAAGAGGGACAAGTCAAAAGGTGGTTTGAGGTTCTCTGGGACCTTTACTAAATTCCTATCCACCCTGGGCATATATCTGGGCATATCAAACTTTTTGATTAATTTCTCCCTTTTCTTGTAATCTACCTGAATGTTTTCCAGCTCAATCTCTATGCATAATGCACCAGTGATCCCAAAGACTTCTGCTACTGATCTCCTATCTATGGATACTAAAGTTTCTTTGTTTTTATTTCTGATTACCCTAGCTACTAGGAAATAATTCTTAGCAAGTTTCCTGATTAACCCTATATCCACATATATGTCAGGCACAATCAATTTTGCCATATTTAACTCCCAGGGATTGCAAATAGGTACTGGTTTAATCCTATTATTCCAAAACTAATGGAACAGAGTATTACCAGAGAAGTTTGGAGTGATCGATTTTCTGCATTGACACTATTAGTTCCTTTTCTTGCTGACATAAAAAGTACTCTTAAAGAGCTTTCTCTATTTATCCTAGACACTGACCAAGCAAAATACAAAATGACATAAATAGGGTTTTTAGTCCCTCTACACTTTGAGCTCCATAAACTCAAGCGGGATTACCCTTCCAACTCGGAACAATCAAATCACTAAATCACTGTAGTAGAATATGAATGGAATTACAGGGATTGACCACTGTAACATTTATTGAACAGACCAAACATAAAGGTAAAGATAAATTTTAATAGTGATAGTCACCTAATTTAGTGGACAACAGACTAGTGCTTAAGCCTCATGTATGGAGTCATTTTTGCATAGCTTCACCCTTTTTGCTTATGAATAGAAATTTAAGACAACTATAGAATCTGATATAAACATAGGTATACCTTATAGATCTATCCTTATACATATAACAAATCAATTAATTATGAACCCTACATCTTACTGAAAATAATCCTAAGGCAATTTTAATCTTTCCTTGAAAGAACCCTAGAACTATTTCAAAATCTGCCTAACAGATGCATAAATTGAACGTTCCTTGAGCATTCAATTTACATAAAATTTAGAAAACCATAACGAAGACAAAATACTCATCATATGTTTTAGAAACTATTGATGGATTTCATTTTGTATTCATAATCAAAATTTCTAATACATTCAACAATGATTTCAAAACCCTCAAAAATGTATTGGTCTTAAACCAAAGTTTTTACATTTAAACTTGTACTTCCAAATGAAAAATGGCTATCCTCTCTCCCAGTGGTCTTGGAATCCTTTTATATCTAAGGATGCAACAAGCTACAGATTACATGGGAGAGATTTACAAAATCTTTTTCAATAAAAAATTTGCAATTTGCATAAAAACAAAATTTGTAACAGAAAATAGGTGGCAAAAGTTGGTGAAGTCTGAATAAGGTTTGTTGTTGCAGTTTGAAAATATCCTCTTCAACCTTTAAGATTTTCTTCCCACCTATTTACCTCTTTCACGGTGGTCCAATCAAAATTCTTTACCTGTTCTAGCTTTCCCACAGCTTCTATCCATCTGGCATCAATGGTTGTTCTAGCCTCTGAAACAAACTTCGCCATATCTCTCTCAACCTTGAAGAGGTTTTAAATCAATTCATTGCAATATTCAGCATTTACATCCTTCTCCAAGAGTTTCTTCATCTCCTCATTTTTAAATATTCCATCAAATCCATCTATCCAATCGGATTGTGGCTTTAGAATGCCAGCTTCATCATATATCTTAGGGATCAGGGGAGGGCACTGGTCACCAGATAGTTGCAATTTACTACTTATCAAGTCAGCCTCGCCATTAATGAAACCATATGTATTATTTACCTCATTGATCATTTCAATGGTATCTGTGATTTTATCAGGAAAATCATCACTGTATAACATGGCTTTTTTTAGTTTATCCATCAGCCTATCTCTTCCTGACCAAGTCTTGAATGTGGGCTCTAAGAAGGTCATGGCTTCAGTAGCTACCCTTGATGCCTCTTGTAGTGAACCATATAGTGTATATATTATATCAGTCTTCTACTTCAGAACATCAATTTGATGTTGAAGTATGGGTAAAATGATAGACATGATATTTATGCTTTGTCCTTGTGACAATACTTTGGACTTGCCTTCCACCATTGCTGAATCTTCTTTTGTCTTAGTGGCAGCATCTGTCTCAATTCTTGGTATTTCTTGAGGGGCTGGA
Organism: Thuja plicata; assembly: GCA_018584345.1. NCBI lineage: Eukaryota > Viridiplantae > Streptophyta > Pinopsida > Cupressales > Cupressaceae > Thuja > Thuja plicata. Next base: position 3,845,085 of record MU225099.1, read on the forward strand.
GCCTTCTCTTTCTTACTTTCCACTAATTCCTCCTTCAATTTGGCAATTTGTTCCTCTAAGGTGTGATTGTGAATCACAGTTTCCTCATGCATCTTTGCCAATGCCATCATCTGGCCAAAATTTGTTTCATACCTTTTTGACAAATCATCAACCTTTGCTAGGTTCATGAATGATACTTGAGTCATTAGATAAGCTATCTCAGTGTCTGTAGTGTTTTTCAGATTCTAAATCATCTTTTCTGCTCTTTTTTCCTCTCTTATGGTCATGACTAGAGGTTTTTGTATAGCATGGGCCAATGACCATGTAGCTAGAGTCTTGGATTTAGGATCAAATCCTGATCCTTTCAGAACTTCATCAATTTCAAACTCTATTTTCATTAAGGGGTCCTCTTTCCTCTTTATCTAGTCAATGATTAAAGTGGACTGTAAGTCCCAATCTGGCATTAATAGCATCCCACTATTCTGCACCAGTAGTCTTGCTTGATCCACAATAATCAGCTCACTCTCAGGATCATTATCCAAGACCATCTTCACAATTTCCTCATTTTTGTCTTCCTGACCTTCCCCTATGATCAGGCTCTACCTTAGATCCTTCTGCTTCATTTTAATCAAGAAACTCTTAAATTCATCATCTTTCATGAATTCACTGGCCATCATTACTCTCTCATCAATTTCTCCAAATAATACCATCTGATTATCCCCTTAACCTTCAACCAGGGGTTCCTTTTGCATTTGTCTTTTGAGCCTCCTAAAATATTTTCCATGATCTATTATTATATCCTTGGCCATCTTCTTCCTATCCTGCCCCATCTTGTGTTTTGTCTTTTTTTTTTCTTGGGTGGCTCTCTAGCAGAGGTAGCTTCTTCACCCATCTCTTCTTCTCCTTGGTGAAATTCTTCCTGTTGTTCTTCATTTTCTTGTTGTTATTCTTAGTGTTCCTAGTCATGTAGTGCAACAGGAATAGGGGATCCTTGGGATTGTACATCTTCAACACTGAACTGTGGCACTTGTGCCATTAATGTATCATAATACTTGAGCATCTCCTCCATTCTCTGTAAATATGGGAGGTCAGGGAAAAAACTAGAAAAAGACTTATCTGATTCTTTCTAGTCAGCTTATGCCCAGAGAAGGTTATCTCATTTCCTTCTTCTTTCTTGGAAATCATGTCTATCCAATTTGTTTCTCACAATGTCTTCATCATCTAGTGGCTCATGATCTCTATTTTTTTGCCATCATAGATTTCAGAGCTATTTTTACAAACTATTATGGATCACAGAATCTAGCAATTGCTAGAGACATTTTGTATTGCTTTAGGGAATTTTTTATTAGATCAAAAACTCTCTTCCCAGTAGAGAAATCAAAACCAACCCATAGCCTAGGGATAAAAGTACCCTTCTTGTGCCCTTCCAAAAACTCTTTGTCAACCCAAGTAATCTGCCAAATAAACTCTAAGAAAGCAACCCTAAGAGAGATAAACTTGGGGAGAATGTGAAGTGGTTGTGTACAACCATATACCCTTATGATAGTAATATGATCAAAGTACAAAAAATACCCCATTTGTGAGTAATTGGCCAATTTGAAACAAATTGCCAAGGTCTTAAAACTCTTCTGACCTCATTTGGAAATCTCTGCCTATCAGTTCCTAGTAAGTCAAAAGTTGGATCCACAATCCAATTATAGAAACATACATAAGATGAATTTACTGATGAAATATCCCATACCTGTGTCCATCTTTGGATTGGTGCATTGATACCATACTCTGAAATGAACAATTCAAGCTCTTTGTCCATGGACTCCCTGTTAAAATATAGAATCATACACATTAAATGGGAATAATTCTTAAAAGTTGGCACAGGGGCATCCGACTGAATCTCTACCAATGCAGTATGTATAGATTCAACTATGTATCCCACATAATCATAATCAGTGTTGACTTCCAGGTGTTGGATATTCATGGCCATTATGAGCACATCCTGGGGTACTGTTGAATCTCTGTCAAAACCTAATACTCTAGTTAGGCCATAAACTATGCATTTTATATAATGGTGAAAGAGGGACAAGTCAAAAGGTGGTTTGAGGTTCTCTAGTACCTTTACTAAATTCCTATCCACCCTGGGCATATATCTAGGCATATCAAAATTTTTGATTAATTTATCCCTTTTCTTGTAATCCACCTAAATTTTTTCCAACTCAATCTCTGTGCATAATGCACCATTGATCACAAAGACTTCTGCTACTAATCTTTTATCTATGGATACTAAGGTTTCTTTGTTTTTCTTTCTGATTACCCTAGCTACTGGGCAATAATTCTTAGCAAGTTACCTGATTAGCCCTATATCCACATATATGTCAGGCACAATCAATTTTTCCATATTTAACTCCTAGGGATTGCAAATAGGTACTGGTTTAATCCTATTATTCCAAAAATAATGGAACAGATTATTACCAGAGATGTTTGGAGTGACGGGTTTCTGCATTAACACCATCTGTCTTTCCTCTCATCCTAGTTAGCACTATTTGCATTTGATGTCCCGGGCAACAAAATAGCAAATTATTCTATGTATTTCTTTATTGTAACCTTCTTCTTCTCACACCCCTATGAGGCAGCGCTAGTGGTAGCTTGACTCATCTTTCCTTTTTAGATTTCACTCTCAAAAGAACAAGCTTTGTTGATTTCACAGCAAAAACCTTCAAAGTGCAAATGAGAGTTGTACAAAATCAAGCTCAATAATTCATCTTTATAGCCATCAAATCAGCGTCTTGTCCACTTGAATGCCAAATTCTCACAGTTGCAGTGTCATGCAATCATCTCTCTGTAACTAATGTTGCCATTAATTGACATTGTATGATCCTTGCTAGAAAAGAGTACACACTTTTTGTTTTTTTTGCACTCATAACCCTAAAATGAGCCACATGTCAACTTGTCGCTAACCTGCTATACCTTTCTTATATTCAAATTTGTCCTTGCGAGTGAGTGACAAGACCTTTCCTTTTAAGCAATCGTACACTCACAATCTGTCTTTGCTTTGGTTCATATGCTCAACGGCTAGGTGATGACCTAATTGGCAACTTTATCATTTGATAATCGCACACTCGCTATCTCTTTATGTTGTATATTTATACCTAGGCAAGTGAGCGGTGTTACTTTTCCTTCTATCAGTCATGGACTTGCCGCTCAAAACTTTACTTTCACTAAAATGCCATGAGTGAGTGATATGACCTTTATTACTCAATCGCACACTCGTTGACCTCTACTTATCATGCTTTGCACTTGAGTGAGTGAGCGGTTTTTCAAAACAATCATACATTACTTTCTGGTCACGCAATCGCTATGGCTTTCTGATTTCTCTTTATACCTCTGTGGGTGAGCGATGACTATTTTCATTGTGCACTTTTACTTAGTCGCTTACTCGCACTACAAGATATTCCATTTCATAAACATTAGAGAGTGAGCGATGACCCTTTTTTATTATAGTCGTATACTCGCTGCTAATATTTCTTTATGGATGAATCCTTTGTGACTGAGAGAGCACCTTCATCACACCTTTACAATGTATTAATCGCTCACTCACTGATCTCTCTTGACTGATCTTTCTTCATGAATGACTGAGCGACAACTTTCCACTTTTCTTCATCGCACACTCGCGACCTTAAAATCTTAACCAACACATTATCTGCAAGTGAGCGGTGGCTAACATACTTTTATCAATCGCACACCTACTAGCATCTTTTCATTTGAATTTATTCATGGGCAAGTGAGTGATAGCCTTTTCTCTCTTTCATCGTGCACTCGTGAAGTTATCATTTGAAACAACAAATCATTGGTGATTGAGCGAGAGAAAAACTGATCATTTAGTCACGCACTTGTGCACTTTATTAACACTGCATGTTTCCTATGTGATTGAGCGACAAGGAACATCTGATGACCAAAACATACTGTATCGCGTACTTGCACTTCAAAAAAATGCAATAGTTAAGATTTGTGTGAGTGAGCGTCGTTAAAAATATGACTTCCTCACGCACTCGTGAGTTCAAATGATACGCATCATAACTTAGCCCAATTGAGCGACTATACTTTCTCTTATATCACTCACTCAGTCACGGACCAAAATTGAAAGACCTAAGACCATCGCGACTGCGTGATACATAAAAACTTAACTCGTCGCTGACTCACTAAACTTTTTAACATAGAACTTGATCCTTTGTGATTAAATGACATACAAAACAATTCCAACTCACTCAGTCATGGACTGATAACCCAGCTTCAAAATTACATCGTGACTGCACGATTAAGACAAATTAACGACCAAGTCACTCACTCCCACACCTAACTTAACTTAACAAGATATGACCATGACTGCGTGATTAACACCCAAAATGACTCATCGCTCACTCGCTCACTTTAAAAGATATTTTAAAAGACCAGCGTAGGTGTGCCACTAAAGCCTAGAATGAGGAAATTTGAAGACTTAACCATAAAATTGAAATTTGGACATGCGACCACATGGATTTTGAATCAAAAGACGCGGGAAAAAATGCCAAAGCATGGAAATTTGAAAATTTTGTTATGCAGTGCTAACAATGGCTCTGACTAGGGAAAGTTAATTGCAAAATTGACATTAGAAGCCAAAACTTTGAGAGACAGACCACAAACCAAAACAAAATTGTACATACACACACACAAAACCACACTAAAGCAGGGAAATCTAATCTACTGTGCATAGAACAAGAAACTTCATGAAAAATAATATTTCAAGAATTGTCCATGCACTGGAAATTCCTGTATCTCACCACTTGGTTCTTCCAAAAAATAAGAATCTTGACCATGAAATTCTTGGAATACAAAGGGGCCCATCCATAATGATTCAAATTTACCATGTTTGCCCTTTTCTTCTTTTCTAGCATTCTACTGCAGCACCATATCATTTATCTGAAACTTTCTTTCAGTTTCTCTTTTGTCAAATAGGTACTTTGATTGTTGTTGGAGTTTTATGTTTCTTTTTTGTGCCTCTGCTCTTATTTCTTCTAGTTCCACCAATTGGTCCATCCTCTCCATCATGGGTTCTTGTTCTTTGAACTCCTCTTCTTAGAGAAATTTATACACTGGTAATAGATTGTCTAAAGGAAATGTTTCCTGAGTTCCATAGACCATTTAAAAAGAGGATAGCCCTATTGCTCTTTTCACTATTACCCTATCAGTCCAAAGGGCTAACTTCAGTTTTCAATGCCAAGACTTTTTATTTTTCTCCAAAATTATTTTAATGATTTTCATGATGCTTTTTTTGCTGGATTTAGCTTGTGCATTTGCTTGAGGATGATATGGTGAGGAATAAGATACATTAACTCCATAGTCTTCACATAAATCCTTAAATTTGTCAGACCTAAAACACATAGCATTGTCCGTGATTAACTTAGTGGGTACACCAAACCTTGTAAGAATATTATCCATCAGGAAATCCATCACTACCTTGCTAGTATCCCTTTTTGATGGAATTGCCTCTATCCATTTTGTAAAGTAGTTTGTAGCCACAAGAATCCAACTATGGCCCCCACTGGATTTTTTTGTAAATTCACAAATAAAGTCAAGACCCCATTGGGTAAGAGGTGCTTCAATAGTAATATGATTTAAAGGTAGAGCTCCTGAAAATTTCATCTTAGAGGAAAACCTTTGGCAAGGTTCGCATGTTTGTACAAACATCTGAGTATCCTTGAAAATACATGGCCAATAATATCCATCTCTAATTATTTTGTGAGCTATGGTCTTGGCAAAATAATTCCCTCCACACACACTACTATGCATTTCACTCAAAACTCTATCAAATTGTGATTTATCCAGACAGAGCAACAAAATTCCATCCTTATTCTTCCAAAATAAATCACCTCGTATCAAGACATACCTTTAAGCCTGCAACTTCAAAGTCCTTTTTGATTATCTGACATATGTTCTGGACATTTACCATTTTTTAGAAAAGATACTACATCAGTATACCATGGCTGCAATTCTATACTAGTCAAATTCATATTTACTGTTTGCACATCATTGACTTGAGCCAACTCCATTTTTGTGTCAGTCATTAGCTTGGCCAAACCCAAACCCCTTACCAATTTGGTAACTTGAATTTCCAGATTAAATTCTTGAATCCTGTTGATCCATTTACACATTTTTCCAGTAACTTCAGACTGAGACAATATATCTTTGATTGTAGCATGTGGCACATAAGTAATTATCTTTGCACAAAATAAATAAGGTCTAAAAATTGTGACTGCTTTGACCAATGCATATGCTTGTTTCTCCATTATCTCATAATTAAGTTCTACTGCTTGTAGAGACTTACTAAAAAATGCTATGGGGTGATCAAAACCTTCGTCATCTTTCTACAAAAGCACTGCAGTAATTGTATGGAATGAAGCAAAAGAAAATATAGAAAAAATATTTTCATAATCTGGAGATCTTAACATAGGTGCTCATTGAATAGCTACTTTTATCTCATCAAAATCTAACTAAGCATCCTTACCCCATTCAAACTTAGCATTTTTCTTTAGCAATTTAACAATGGGCTTGACTATCTCAGCAAAGTTTGCAATGAATCTCCTCACAAAATTTACTTTTCTCAGAAAAGACTGAACACCTTTGATATTTTTGGGGGCAAGAGCTTGTTGATGGCTTCCACTCTCTCAGGATCAATCCTAACACCTTCTTTAGATACTATATGCCCCAATAATTTACCTTCTGTCACAGCAAAATGACACTTCTTTAGATTTAAAGAAATCTCATACTCCAAGGCTTTAGTAAAAATATTTTCCAAATGCTTACAATGATCCTCAGCCTTTTGGGAATATGCAATAAGATCATCTTGATACACCACCATAATTATATTTACAAACTCCTTAAAAGCCACATCCATGGCTCTTTGGAAAGTAGCTCGTGCATTTCTCAGGCCAAATGGCATTCTCACATAGACATATGTACCCCATGGGGTAGTGAAAGTTGTCTTGAATTGATCAGATTCTTGAACCAGCACCTGGTTATAACCAGAAAAACCATCCATCATAGATAGCAAATCACAGCCAGTAACCCTTTGTAGCATTGCCTCCATGTTTGGTAAAGAATAATTATCTTTTAATGAAGCCACATTAAGGTTCCTGAAATCAACACATAGCCTGATATCTCCATTTTTCTTTCTGATAGGGACTAAATTAGACACCCAAGAAGAATGCCTGATTGGTTTTATTATCCCAGCCTCTCTGAGTTTTGCCAATTTTTCTTGCATTTTGGGGGCCAACAAAGGATTGATTGGCCTCTGTTTTTGTCTAAAAGGCTTAATAGCATATTTTAATAGGATTTCATGTTGAAAGATATCTTCCCTATAATCCTTAAGGTCTTCATAAGACCAAGAAAAAATATGTTTGAATCTTTTCAGCAAGCTAATCAAATTTTTCCTCACATGAGGAGCCAATTTCTTTCCAATATATACAATCCTAGGATCACACTCTGATCCCAAGTTTACCTCCTCACATTCATCCAACTTGGCTGTGGATTTTTGACAAATATGACTATCATTTCTAGTAAATAATCCCTCTAATTGAGTTAGTCCTTTGGGGATTTCATTTGTCTGTAACTACAGAATTTCATTGCCAATTATAGTTTCTTTCCCATCAATAATCTCTATCAAATTATTACAGTCAATGATTTGCCCTTCATAATTATCCACACATTAAATAAAATTAAGAATATCCTCATCACTTTCAAAGACTTTCCAATTATATACATTATCAGGAATGGCAAGCCTAGTTTTAGTTTCCATAATAGATACTCCTGCTAGTGTTAGATCATCGTTTTTTAGGGCCACATTAGCCAAAAAATATGCCATGATGTTCTTAGATCTTTCTATCCAATTGATGGAAAATGCATCAAAAAATTCAATTCTATCCCATACAGCGTGCTTATATTGTTTCAACTTATCATTTTTAGCAGCATATATTGATCTAATTTGGTAAATAGCTAGCTCTAAATCACCAAAAACTCTTAATAACTTAATGCCATGCTTGATTGCTATTTCTAATCCCAGTAACAATGCCTCATACTCAGTTGTATTGTTTGTACATTGAAAGGACAGCAGGAATGAGTATTTGAAATTAAAACCTAATGGAGAGACAAATAATACACCATCTCCTGACCCTTCTCTAGAACATGCTCCATCAAAATACATCTGCCATAGTCCAAGTTGTTGCATTTCTAATTCTTTCACTATGGGATCTATGTTTTTCAATTGTGGTTGAATCTTTTCAACCTTGAAATTATGCATATCTACATCCACAAAGAAATTCAGCATGTTTGGTTCAATTTTTTCAACATAAACAGGAGATCTGGGCTCCCTCAATAGTTTCGCTTCTTTTCCATTCATAGGAATAGTAGCAAAAGATAAATCCAATTGCACATGTCATCCAATGGTTGTCGCACACTATCTTGATAAAAGCATCCCATAATGAGGTGGTGAATCCACAACCACCACATCTATTTTAAAAGTGACCTCAGGGTATGCATCAAGTTTTACCTCTAATCCTTGTAGGGTTCCCACAACAGGTACTTCCCTATTGTCCATAGCATAACAATTTTCAACAATAGTATCCACTTCTAGACCCAATTGTTTCATGACAGTGTAGGTCATCACATTAGTAGTGGCTCCTAATTCCATTATGCAATTTTTAATAGAATATTATTTGTGAGGAGTGTTACATAAAAAGGATCGATCTAATCTAGTTCTTGGATAATTATATTTCCTAGACAGATTGGGTTTTCATCCTTTTCTTTTTTCTCCCCTTTTAATTCACCATTCAGGGCAGCATTATCATGCACACTAGGCAAATCAGATAATAATGAAAAGGCTACTTCTTGATGCTCTTTGATTTTAAACATCTCAAGTAATGGGATAGAGACTTTCATCTAAGATAAGGCTTGCTTCATATCAAAAGCTGGGAAACTCATGACATTGTCAGAAGATATTTTACCTTTATTATCCTTTAATTGTCTTGTTTTTTGTTCATGAGTGGGGGTAGCTTTATTTTTTTTTACCAAAGTGTCCTTCAATTCTCCTTGTGTATTTTCCTCATTTATGACTTCTGTGATGATAGGTGAATCAGGTTGTTTCCCACTTTGATCAACCTTTCTATTCCTAAGCTGATATGAACTTCTTGCCTATGTTACAGTAGCGATAGTTAGAAATCTTATCTCCTCATCATTAGGCATTCCAAATTGAAAATGTTCTAACTTAGTTCTTGTATTATTTACTATGATTGGCATGTTTTCTTGTGGCTCTTCCTCTGAACTACCATTGTCATCTTTAACAGTAAGTGCACACATGTTTATTGCAGGTTTTTTCTCACTCTGACTTTCTTGTGTTCCAATGTTTTCATGTTGCTCCACCATACTCTGAGCTACTGCACATTAATAAGGGGAATGAGGCATATTACAGGCCATGCACCAAGGATTATTTTCCACATTATGTACATTGTTGTTTTCAATGGGTCGGGGATGTCTTTGTTCTTAGGATAGGTTTGTTCTTCTGACACAGGTTTTCCATCCTTCTACTGAGTCTTATAGGGAAAATCTTGCAGCCTTTAGGGCTTATCTTTCCTTTGGTATTGTGGCCTATTATTTTGAAACCCCTTCTCATTCTTGTCTACCTTAGCAGTAAGATCTTTCACTACACTTACCAATGTTTCCATATTATCTTATTCCTTGGGATTTTTATTTGATTGTATTTTTGACTCTTTCCAGAGTCTACTGTCATCCCATTTTCCAAGCTTTCCAGAAGCTCTTCTATTTCTTTCTATGTTTATGGCCAATTTATATGCATCTCTCATAGTCTAGGGATATTTATCTCTAAGAAGGTAAGTATTCTTTCCATCTAAAGCATTACAGTAGGTGGTGACACATACATTTTCATCCAGTCTCAATACTTGGAACAACTTATACATAGCCTTTTGAAATATTACATTAAATTCGGCAATACCTTCATTAGTAAAAAATTTCAAACTGTTGAATTCATTTAACATAAAACTAGAATTTATTTTGTCACCATACTGTTCTTTGAAACTTCTAACAAATTCATCCCAAGAATAGATACTATGATCAGGCAAACCTCGGTACCAGTCTCTTGCATCCTTAATTAGGGATTACACAAACAATTTCATAATGGCATCCTCATCTCCAATCTCATAATCATTCATTGTATCCAAGAAGAATTTTAGATGCTCTTCACCAATTATGGCATTATTTCCACTAAATTTGGGGATTTTATCTCTGACTTCATTAGGAATGGGGTTTGGTTGGCCAGGGATACCATCAAAAACAATTTCCTATATCTCTCCAAATGAATAGGTCTTCTTTGAAAATTAATGCCCATATCCTGGCCAACATTCTGGCCAATATTACCAATGTTCTGGCCAATACCTACATTTTGGTGGCAAATATTTCTATTAAGTCCACTTACTCCTGACTTTGATGCAACTCCTTGAGCTGCACTGTATGTCTGGGTATTTGTATTAGCATTATTGTCCTGAATACTAGAATTAAATATAGGCATATTTTGAATATTTGTAGTAGTATTATTTGTTAGATTTGGATTAGCCTTGGACCTCAAGAAGGCAATCCTTCTTTTCATTTCTACAGCAGCAGCTTCTAATTTTTCTTTTCCAATTGCCTTGCAATATCATCCTTAGCCTTTCTGGCCCTTTCCAATTCCATATCCAGTGAAAACATATCTTGAGATATACCCTCTTCAATCTTAGGTTCATAAAATTTAATACCTGTGAGCTTTTGTTTTCCTTTTTCAACATATATTTGTGTGACATTAGTTGTTGATACATTTTGTGTAGGTGTCTGAGACTTGGGGTGTTTTAAATTTCATAATTAATGACTTGCCTCACCACAGGGCATGTATCTTTGGGATCACTTTTCTTAAGCAGGTATTCTCTTTCTTGGCATTCTTTTCTCAAGGTGTCTACATCTCCAAAAAGTTCTTTATTCAAGCCATGAAATCCCTCATTAGCACCTTGAGCTGCCAATTTTAATTGGGCAACCCACTTTTTCAAATTTTCCCTCTTAGTGATTGCATTTATTATTTTTTCCTCTCTAGCCTCATCATTTTTCTGCTTGATAAGCAAGAGTTCATCTAATTCCCTCTTCAAAAGGTCATTATCTCTGAGGAATCCCTCAATATTAGAACTGGAAGAATCATAGATATTCATCAAGTTATCTCCATTTTGGTCCTCAACCTGTTCATAAGGCATACCCTTTAAATATGATGATGTCTCACCCTTTTCTTGATATACATTCTTTGGTCTAGGGTTAAATATATCCTCAAAGTAACCAGTAGTGTCAAACTCAGGATACAGAGGTTAATTTATTTCTTTCTCAAGAATAGTACCTAAGGACTGACCGGGGCCTACAGATCTAGGCTTCCAAGAGGTGTTATTGTAAGATCCTCCCTTCCTAGAATGGTTCCTTCTAGAA